>JABAKD010000023.1:6522646-6580146 GCA_012845835.1 Undaria pinnatifida | reverse complement strand
GTCAAGGGAAGCGAACGACCAGCGTTCTGCAAGGATCATGCTAAGGACGACATGTTTTACGTGCCACTTCGTCGGTGCTCGCATGGCGCCTGCACTAATGTACCGTCTTTCGGTATTAAGGGCAGCATGGCGGCGTTTGCGTGCCCACAACATGCTGTGGGTCGTATGGTTAGGGTCCGTATCTGCAGGTGCTGCCATGGCGCCTGCATGCGGACACCGACGTTTGGCGTGGAGGCCAGGTCAAGCCCGACAATGTGCAAGGCACATGCTGAGGAGGGAATGGTACAAATCGTCCACAGACGATGCTCACATGATTCCTGCATGGTGCGGCCCCACTTCAACTTCGAGGGCATTAAACAACCGGCGTTCTGCAAACAGCATGCCGCTCAAGGCATGGTAAATGTCACAAACCGGTGCTCGCATGACGGTTGCACGACTAGAGCAACGCATAACATCCAAGGCAGCACATCAGCCTTGCGATGCAAGCGTCATGCCGAGGATGACATGGTAAGTATGTTCAGCGTCAGGCGTTCTTTAGTGACCATCCGCGTGCCGAAGAGGATCAAGATGACGGTCGAAGCAAAGTGACCTCCAAGAGGGCCCGAAAGGATACGCCGTAGACTGCACCCGCCGTGGGAAGTGAAGGAAGAGTCATCAGTGCTGCGCAGAAATGCGTAGGTTTTGCGGATTCTCTACATCTTGACCGTAGCGCCCCATCACCACTCTTTTGCGGCTGGCCCAACGGCAGGCAGAGCAGCGTGTGTGTTTACTCTTCTCAAGCGTGCTGGAGTCGACATGTTGTAGGCTTTGTAATTTTTTTTTTGTCGTTGTCCGGAGGATGGAGGAAAACATAACGCAGTGTCATACATGTATCATACGTACGCGCTGGTTGGCAATGTCGCCGTCGAAACGTCCACACGCGTTCTAGGCAGTGTAGCCCGAGCCGTTCAGGACGCACCGTCGCCCTGTGCCACCGTCTTGTGTGACTCGCAAAAAAAATGACACGGGAGAAATAGGCGTGTGCTAGTTGACGTGCCCGGGTAAAAACATTGCGAGACACCACTAAAGCACGTGATTGTATGTCAATGGTGATACCCGGCACAATCGTTGGTGTCGTACCCGGCTGACGCAACGAGTTTGGTCATCACGTCTTCTGGTTGCTGGAACTTGCTCGAGCCCGCCCTTGTTCGCGAGTCCGTCCGCGCACCATAATTGCGTATCTCCAAGGACAATGCTATTCCGCTTGGTTGACCCCTTTGAGACCTCGGACGGAAAAAATTGACGACGAAAATTGACGGTTTCAGCGAGGAGAAAATTGACGAACGATAACAATATGCAAGGACTCGGACGGGGACGGGCGCAGCATGACCCTGCTTGTGCTGCTGCGCGCGGAGGCTACTACTGTAGTAGAATATTGAAAAAATCGCAATCGTCGTTTTTGTTTTTCGCTATACACGGGCGTCAAGAGGGTTACTTTGGAGTGACCTCGGTTAGCCAGTGGTAGGTTGGATTATGGTGGCCCATCGTGGGTGGAGATTATTTTGTTGCAAGAGCTCCGAATGCCTATGCTTCGGGTAGGGCAGGGCAGCATTTCGACAAGTTAAGGTGTAGCTGTCCGATTTGACATTCATTCACTTTATAGTAAGGCCAAGAGTTTAGTACGATCATGAGATTATGAAGGGCATAATTTGATAAAAACGTCATATACAACAAAGAAGGCGAGGATAGGCAAAACACACTGCTGTTGTCAACTGCGCCGTCAACTAAAGTTAGAGTAATCAAATAAAAATACAGAAACAAATATTGAGAACCTGCTTCGCCTCTAGGCGAAACAAAAGGGGACTTGACTTATTGAAGAGACTGCACTGCTGTCTCCGTGGCAATGGAGGGTCGATCGACAGGATGCGTAAAACGGGTTGCATCAAGCGTCTACATGGGGCAATGTCAGCCGGCGAGGTTTTGGAAAAAGAGCTTTGTTTATTACCTGAAGGCTGTCGCATTGATCAGTCTGCGTGGTCACGGGTGAGGAGGAAAACGAAGATGAGAACCATCTCTCGTTGCGGCGGCGTTGTCTAAGATAGATGCGGCGTGATTTGCTTGTACGGGAGGTTGACGTAGCGCTTCCTCTCCGTTTTCACTCAGGAAGGCGGGATATGTGTACCTGCTGCCTTCGCGGGTGCTTTCACGTGGTCGAAATCGGACGGGTCCCCTCAATAAATGTCCGGAGTGTCTCTACCATGACCACTGCTTACCGTGCCGTGTGTATTTTCTACTTAAGATACCAACTAAAATGTTATTTACTGGTAGTATTTTTTCGTTTCGGAATATATATGCGCATAGGTATATTATAGCGGAAAAGGTCGATGTTTAGTATTTTTAATTTCCGACTGAAAGTCTAACTTCAGAAAAAAATAGGCGCAGATATTCTAATATCTTCTTGCAGGATGTACTACTACTGCACCAAAGGTAAGTAATCTGTCAATAGAAAAATGGGCAAGTACAAAATTAAAAAATCCCGGAGAAGAATAGTGGTGTTGTGAGTGGTAATAATAACCTTAGCATTTTTCTTTTTTCTTCTTCATCTCAATTATTCTCCTCGCACCACTCTCGCCTTCCCTCCCAGGATTAACTCAGGTCCGTGGTCACATAGCGGGCCCTCCTCCTCCCTCCCCACTTCCGCACGTGCCTTCATTATTATAGTGAGAAGAAGTCAGCGTTTCCTCCCCTCGTCGACTCGCGTCGAATTGTACCTACCCACGCTGCTAGGCGCTCTCAGCAGTTGATCCCTTCATATATACTTCGAAGTATATATATATATATATTTTTTTTTCGAAATAAAGTCAAATTTCATCATCGTGATAATCGAACTCAAGGGACAAACAAACGTTAGTAGCATTTGAGGGTAAATCCGCTAGACCACCGGGGCGACCGGATGACAATTCAATTAAAAAACAGGATATTTGCATAGATATTAACGTTGTCCGAAATTGAGTGATATTACGATGGTTGACGCCACGTTACCCAAAGAGGGTGTTGTTGCCTGTGCAGTGGTGTCAGTCAACATTATTCACTTATGGGTTCAGACCCCAACGCTCGACGGTGGACATGATGTTCGTAGTACGATGACCGCAGGAACTGGCGCGGAAGAAGGATACCCCCTTGTACTTGTTTTTTTTCAACCTCACCAAAGCGTACGACTCCGTCGACCGAACCCTTCTGTGGGATGCCCTTGCTCGTTTTGGCGTACCACCGAGAATGCTCACCGTCATCCGCCAATTCCACGACGGTATGCAAGCGTAGATGCGGCAGGACGTTGGAGAGTGCTCGGACAAGTTCGACGTGGGGCAAGGTCTCAGGAAAGGATGCGTGCTCGGGCCACTGCTGTTCAACATGTTTTGCACGGCGGTACTGCATGTGGCCGAGAAACGCTTCCTCTCGCTGAGAGATGCAGCCATCACGGAAATCCTTGGTGCAGCTCCAACGAAAGGAAGAAGGCGAGGAAACGAGCACTTCACGCACAGGCAAAGTCGACGGGCGAAAGGGGAAGGAGGGGGATGAGATGCAGCGATTGTGGGGCATGCTGTACGTGGATGATGCGGGCATCGTATCGCGATCATCAGAAGGGCAGGAGAGGATGATGACGTTGATCGTGAATGCGTGCTAGTCGTTCAGGCGTACGGTACCCGAGGCAAAAACAGAGAGAATGTGCCTGGAAACCGAATGCGGGGTGAAGGTGTCCTTCACAATCGATGACGCCGGCCAGGTGTACAAACAAACAATCGAGTTTGTGTACTTAGGCGGGGCTATTAATGCAGACAGAGACCTTAGCATTGAAGTAACGCGGCGTGTTCAGAGGGCCTGAGCGTGCTTCCAGCGGTACGAGATGGAAATCTATGATCGCCCGGGTGTGCACCTACGGTTGAAGGTGCGGTTGCTGAAATCTGAGGTGGTTGAGACACTTATTTACGGTTGCATGTCGTGGAGCCCGAAGAAGCCTGACTATGACAGGCTACGACGGGTTCACCACTCAATGCTGCTCCGATGCCTTGGATGTCGGAAACGGAAGCGCGACGGCCACATTATATCGTACGCCGACGCGTTTGATAAGACAACTTCCGAGAGCATAGGGACGGTAGTGCGCAGACGGAGGATATTGTTTGCAGGATTCGTAGTGGGTATGGGGGAGGAGCGTCTGCCATGGAGGGTGATGGCTGGGGAGCTTGTTGGGGGCAAGGGCTACTCAGAGAGCCAAGAGAAATACTGGATTGATCATCTGAACGAAGGCATATCGGTCTTTGGAATGAAGTTCGAAGGGTGGCGAAAGGATGCTCAGAAGGCTGGCAGATGGTTTCGACGAGTTGAGGAGGGAGCCGAGTTGTTCATGCGGAATTGGCATGAAACGGAGAAGGGCAAAGCTGCAGAGCGACGCGCAAAGGCTGCTGCAGTGCCATCCACCGTCGGCATCTCTAAGCGGCCGGGGGGCCGGGGAGAGGGGGAAGGGGGGGACGGGAAAGGGGAGGGGGGGGAGAGGGGCATGGGGGGAGGGGGGAGAGGGGGGGGAGAGGGGCAAGGGGGGAGGGGGGGGAGGGGGGCAAGGGGGGAGGGGGGGGGAGGGGGGAGAGGGGGCGGAGAGGGGCAAGGGGGGCGGGGGGAAAGGGGGTAGGGGGAAGAGGGGGAGTCATGCCCCAAGAGACTGCAGTCTGGGTTTGGCCATCTTCGTCTTGAACGTTGTGGGCCTTCCAATGGCCGTCACAAGCTAGTGTAACACCGCCCTGACTTCTTCTCCGCCTTGTTGCGTTCTCTCCATAGTGCCATTGATGATGCACTTGACACCCTCTCTGAGCCCAATGCCGTCTTTAGTCAGTTCCTACGAGGGTCTGCTCGTACGACCCTTTTTACCTCTTCATTTCCTTGCTTCCTCTTTTTTTTTTGTCTTTTCTTACTTTCCTCTCTTTTCTTTTCTTTCCTTTCCTTCTTCGTTTTTCTTGCTTAATTCTCTTCTGTTTTCTTTTCACAAATCTTTTTCCTTTTTATTTGTTTCTTTTTTGTAATTAACTTGCGTCTGTCGTGTGTATGCGTAATGATAGATATCACGTGTAATATATACGTGGTAGTCTTTCTTGGGTGGCAAGCGGTAAAGTCGGTTTTTCCAGGCGCGAGCAATGAGACGTACGCACCGGTATGGACCTGGTACATCGTATACTGACACTCGATTACACTTTAATATGTTTCTGGTAGAGGCATGAATGGCGTCAGCTGTGATATATCCGTGTATCACCTTGGATTGTTTGTGTTTTTCCCTGGGGTATTGCTCAGCTCCAGAGTGATGGAGCCTGCCCTGTGACCACGGATTTGTGGTTATGCGATTTAAATTAAGAACAACAACAACAATAACAATAACAACAACAACAACAACAACAACAACAACAACAACAACAACAACAACAACAACAACAACAACAACAACAACAACAACAACAACAACAACAACAACAACAACAACAACAACAACAACAACAACAACAACAACAACAACCACAAAACTTGCTGCTCTTGAAGCTCCGAATTTGAAAACACCGTAGTATACACCAGGTGTATTGTAAAAATTAGAATACACTCCAGTTGTGAGATCGGATATTTTGTCGAAACTCATCTTTGCAAGCTGTGTGTGTTACTCCGATCGCGGGAATTACGGGTTGTGTGTCCTCATCAAGGATATAGGTCGGCAACTCCCCTTGCAACTACAGTGTAGCTATCAGGGTCAACAGGGTGATGTTAGGCAGTCTGTGCGCGGAAACTATAAAACCCGTTTCTGAGGGGGACAAAATCTGACAGCTGTGGGAGGAAAGACATCAGTTTTTTTAGTGATTTCTGTAAGTCGAATGTCCGGTGAGAGGAGGGCGTAGTTTTTTGAGGACGTAGAGGGCTGGTTTTGACCAAAAGGGGGGCGGGATGGGGGGGGGGGGGGGGGGGGGGGCAGGTCAATTTGTGCGTGGAAAATGTATATCCTTCTTGTGGGGGAGGGGGGAGGAATGTGGCGAGGGGCGGGCGGGTGTTCGCCGTGTCCAAGCCTGGATGCCCTGACCGCCTTGCGGTCTGACGAGTGTTCTTATCTCCGTTGTAGTAGAGGACAAAGAGGAGAGAAGGAGCAGAGAGCGGAGAGCGGAATGCTGGAGCTCTCCTCTCATGAGAGAAATTGCATAAAAACGCCTACCAATGTATACGCAACCCTCTACAACATTTGTAACCGTCGAGCTGTGACGATCCGAACTAACACCCTCCCTGGCTTTCCACAGCAGTGACGAGACCGAACGGGCATCCAAAACGAAAAGCTAGGACTAACGAACAGCTAACGACTGTCCCGCAGGAGGAAACCCGGCCACCGGGTCAAAACACCCTGTATGTCTTATATCATCCAAACCATTGCGATTGTAACAATGGCCGCATTCAAGCGATTACCATGGCCAGAAACGAAATTGCCAAGTAGCACCCTACTCACCCATGCCCATCAAAGTAGCGTGGGGTGGCGGCCTGACAATTTTTTCCTCGCATGACTGAAACATGGTACGAATAATGCTCACACCCGTTACTCCTTACCCAACGGTAGGTTCAACCAAAACTTACGGTGAGATTTAAAAGGGGTCGCAGCAAGGGATTTCGTCAAAATATCCGCGTGCTGCTCTTCCGAAGCTACGAATTGAATATCAATTTTCTTTGCACGAAGTAGCTCTCAGACGAAATGGAACCGCACATCTATGTGCTTGCTCCGCGCAGAACTAAGAGGGTTCTCAGCCAGTGCTATGGCCCCCTGATTAACTTCAAAAACTCGGACACACGATCCGGTTAGCTCTGGACAAGTTAAAGATAATACTGCCCCCGCAAACAGAGCCTCCTTCACCCCTTTACCTAGGGCCACGAACTCTGCTTCAGCTGTAGACAACGTAACGCACCTCTGCGGGCTACTTGCCCAACTGACGGCAGCACCCCCCAAGGTAATTACCGTCCCCGACACCGAGCGCCTGTCATTCGACTTATCAGCGTAGTCAGCATTGCTATATGCAGTCAGATCCAATCCCGAACCCCTTACAAAAGTCAAACCAATACCCCTTGTCCCGTGGAGGTATGCCATGATCTTCAGAACTGCTTTCCAGTGCCTGTCGGTGGGGTTGTGAGAATGGTGCGCCACAGCACGCAACGCGTTCGAGATGTCTGGCCGCGCCATGGTCGACAGCTATATCAGATTGCCCACAGCCTCCCTGTACGGCCAGTCTCCCTTTGGTTCGCCTTCTTCTCTTGGACCTAGTTCAACGCCAGGGGTCGCGGGGATGTCAGAGAACGAGTTCACACCAAAACGATTCAGCATGCTTTCAACGAAAGCCTTCTGCGTTATCTCCAACGTGCCCAATGCCCAGTGACGCTTGAAAACACAACCAGTATACCAAGTTAACTCGCCTAGATTATTCGTGGGAAACTTAGTATTTAAGGCGGCATGAAAATCTCTACATGCCTCGTCCGATCCTGCAATCACAATGTCATTTACATGAACGGCCATAATCAGTTCTACCCTGCCATCCACAACCATGCGAAAAACACAAGAATCAGTCCTACTCTTCTGGAAAACCACTCGGCATGCACACGTTTGACTCCCCTGTGTTTTCTTCCGCAGCAGGTCCTCCGGCCATCATGGCCGTGGCATCCTCCGTCGTCCAGGATGTATTTGCCAGTATACTCCCATACTCCGTCCACTTTTGCACTGCCGCAGACATCGCGTTCTCGATCACAGGCTGACGTTGGGCAGATTCATCCTGCAGGCGATGGCTCTGACCCCGGGTACGGCCCATTACTGTCGGGGGTAGCCGTCCCCAGCTACTGAGCTCGTGAGTTTCTCTGCCCGACAGGACCGCGGGGGGACCTTCGCCGTTACCTTTGTCGGTGCCGGAGGTTGCTCATGCGTCTGAGCCGCTTTCGGCCCTACCTGCCGCGACCGAGGAGGCGTCGACCGCACCCCCTTGAGACTAATCCATCGTCTCGACTGTTTCGGCCCTCCCTGCCGGGACCGAGGAGGCGTCTACCGCGCCTCCTTGAGACGAGTCCATCGTCTCGGCTGTTCCGTCGCCAGCATCGCCGGCAACAGGTGCCTCCTGTGAGCGCTCCCGCAAGAACGCGTGCAGATCAAACCCCCACGTCACGTGAAGGTCGTTCAGGTTAGCCAGACCTTCGTCCTGCTCGTCCATCACCCCCCCCCCCACACACCTCCATCTGACGTGCTCTCGTCGTCGGCCTCGGACCCCCCCTCTTCCTGGGACAGGGAGTCATGCATTGGGGCAGGTACAGGTGGTGAACGCGACACGCGCTGCCAGGTGACATGGCGCGTGATACGCAGAATACGGTGTTTGGTCAGCACTCGTGCGGCGTCTCGGGGGTGGTTAGGCACAGGGCCCAGGTAAAAACACTCCTGTGCTTCCGGCCGAGATTTGTTTTCCCTCTTCACCTTGCAGTAGCCAGGCTTGAGGAGAGGTAGAAGCACTACCGGGGGGGGTTACCGTACCACATCTCGTACATCGACTTGTTTGCGGGGTTAGCGGACGTTGCCGTGCGGTTTAGAGCATCGCACGCCCAGTGCGACGCTTCAGCCCACAACGATTCAGTTGCCGGCAATTGCGTGCCGGGAAAAAGCTCACGAGCTTGGATTCGACCCGCCATTGCGGCAGTCTCAATCAAACCTAGCGCGCGCTAGGCTACCCCGTTGAATTGGGGACTGTCGGCCGAGGTGAATTCTTGCTTAATGCATCGTGATCTACATAGGTCGCCAACCTTTCCCCCGCAAAATTCACCGCCCCCGTCGGATCGGACGGTCACCACCTGTGACGGGACACTATCTGCACGAGTGTCCGAGAGAAGCTGCTTGAACGTTTCCGCCGCGTTCGATTTGTGGCGCATTAAGTACACCCACGCCTACCGTGAAAAATCGTCGCGCACGATGAGAGTATAACGCTTTCCCCCGTCGGACTCTACCACCTCAGGCCCACTCAAATCCACAAAAACCCTCCCGAGCTTCTTATCTGCTCGAGTGTGTGTGGACTGCTTGATACCTCGACGGGGACCCTTCGCCATGGAGCACCCTTTGCACTCCAGCAGCTTTCCATCGAGGACGACCCCTTGCTGCTTTGCGGTTTTGCGGAGCAGTGCCTCGTGGGAGTGTCCGGCCGCGCAGTGGTAGTCGCTTATGTTGACAACGGGCTTGTTTGGCAGTTTTCCCGGGGCGAGTACACCACAGGCATTTCCCCTAGTGCTGCAGTCGACCCGGTAGCCGTACAGGCTGTACAGGTTCCCGGTCAACGGAAACACGATCGAACGCTCAGACTTGAGCTTGAATACAATCCCTGCGGGACGTCCTTCAAACGTGTGACCGTGCTTCACGAGAGTGGGTAGGGAAAGTAGATTATATCGGAGGTCTGGCACGTGCGCAACATTCGTCAGCGTTACTCGTACAAGACCGTTTCCGGATCGAAAGGCAAAGTTAATATCGCCGTATCCTTCGATCGTGCGGGTTGAGCCGTCAGCAATGCGCAGTTTCCAGTTGCACTCTATATAGTTGATCATGCCATCTGCAGAAGGCGTCATGTGAGTAGACGCTCCACTCTCGCAAAGCCAGGCCTCATCCCCTACTTGCCAAGCCGACTCCCCTTCCCCCTTTTTGCCCGAACCATTACTGCACTTGCCTGTCTCTCTGGCCTTGAAAGCTGAAGCCTCGGCCGTATCAGAATCGTCATCGTCGTCCGACGTCGCCAGCACAGCTTCCTCTTTCGATGTGAGGCAGACATCAGCAGCGCGCCCCCGTCCGTGGCATCTGCTGCATATCTCCTATGCGCAGTCAATCCTCCAATGGCCCTTCTTGCCACACTTGTGGCATCTCACCTCGGAGGTACCACCATCGGCGGCTTTGGCGCTGCTGCCATCACCACCGGCAGCCGCGGCCGGGCCACCACCGTCCTCGTTGGTGCCTTTACCGCCGCGTCCTTGCCGTCCCCGACGTCCACCTCTTCCTTTTCCGCGGCCTCCAACTTTCCGGTGGGCACCGCCGCCGGCCCCTTTTCTTTGACCACCATTCCCGCCGCCGGCGAACATGGCATGGCCGGCATGGCCAGCATTGGACCCCTTCTTCCTGATTCCAGAAAGTCGGCGATGCCGTTCTCGTACAGCCTTGATGATGTCATCGCGGCCGATACTGTCACGAGATGCAAGGTTCCTTGCCTCCACCTCGTATTCGGCAGGCAGAGCGTCAATAAAATTCGTGTACAGCATGTGGTTGTTGACGGTCATTCCTGCTGTGCGCATTTCTGCGGCAAGATCTTCGATCCTGCCCATCTCTTCTAGGGGGTTACTCCCTGGCGCTACATTGAAACTATTGAGGCGGCGGAAGAGGTCGGTTTTGGCCCCCGTCGTTCGAGGGCCGTACCACCATAGGAGCGCGTCCCACGCTTCTCTCGGCGAGGTGCACCTGTGCAAGATACTCTTGTCGCTCTTGCTCTTCAGGGCCGTCGATAGAAAATTCCAAGCGAGTGCATGTATGTGTACACGTTCGCGGTTGTACCCCCTTCCGACAAGTACCGAGTTTTCGGTGTCTCATTCCCCTACTGGAACGTACTGGAGTGGATCCGACACAAACGCAGATAGGAAATCTACTCCTTCCGGGTAGTACCTGGCGTCTCTGGTCCAGGCAGTGAATTCGGGCTTTTTTCCACTAAATTGTGGGACAACGGTGTGTTTGAGCGCAAGTCTAGGTAGAGGCATATCATATCCTACTCCCAACTCACCGCCGGGGTATGACCCCCATTCTCCAGCCACCCTTGGCTGGTCTGGCTGACCCCTTGCTGGGCCAACCTCGACAGGAACAGCGGCTTCCCTGAGTCCCGTCACTCCAACACCACGCGAGGCATCCTCACGAAAAGTTGTATATCTTGCTGCCGTTGTGTATCCTCGCGCTCCGCCTCCAGCAGTAGCAGCACCAGCAGCAGAAATTTGTCGTGCCGCAGCAGTGGGGTCAGCCCCTTGTTGGCTACCCCTTTCAGCAGCGCTGTCCTCAGCGCCGTTACCCCTCACAGCAGTGGGTTCAGCCCCTCGCGGGCTGGCCCTTACAGCAGCGCTGCCCTCAGCGCTGCTGGACTCCGACGGGCCGTTGTTGCTCATGAGCTCGGCCATCATCTCCCTCATATCATGCATCATCGATGCTTGTCTCTCCTCTATCACCAACTGAAGCTCATTCCTCAGCTGCTGAATCTCCTCCGAGGAGTCTTTTTCCTGTGCAGACATCCTTGGCTCCTGGTACCAGAACTTCTACTTTCAAGCCACTAGTGTGTTGGCACAGTCCAAGCCTGGATGCCCTGACCGCCTCGCGGTCTGACGAGTGTTCTTATCTTCGTTGTAGTAGAGGACAGAGAGAAGAGAAGGAGCAGAGAGCGGAGAGCGGAGTGCTGGAGCTCTCCTCGCATGAGAGAAATTGCATAAAAACGCCTACGAATGTATACGCAACGCTCTACAACATTTGTAACCATCGTGCTGTGATGATCCAAACTAACAGCGGGGGGCGGGGGGGGGAGGGCTTTAGGTCGCATAGATGTAGAGGTTTGCTGTACGCGTGGTGCTAGGACTAGGCGATGGTGCGGGTGGTGGGGAAGGAGCGGGCGTTGGGGGCGGGGGTGGGTGGGAATTGCAGCAGCGGCATGGACGGCTCTGAAAAGATAACGAGACGATATCCAGGGCGTGGAAGTGTTTATTTCTCTGTCGGATTTTGATGTTAGGTGCGGCGTTTAACAAGAGAACGCGAGGAAGAGAAAAAACAAAAGGTACATATCGTCGACTAATGTTAGTACAGATTTTTGCTGCTGTATCATTGACTGCTCGCGCACACAACATGTTGTCAAGAAGAAACCTATTACTTACTACCACCAGAGATCGCTGATGTGCCATCGATTAGTACGCTACGCCTTGACCCGTGCTCAGATAAAGAACTGCTGAGGAATATAAAATCCAAAACCGTCACCGCGATTCTCGGATGCGCTTCTTACCTCCCGTACGTAGTAAGCGTCCACGACCACGTATAGGGGACGGATAAGGAAGGCGTCGGACAGAGGCCTTCAAACAATGTGATTTGGCCGAGAAATCCTACCGTTCTGCCTCCATTGAGCTACTTGATCTCGCAATGCCTCATTAGCTCAGTGGGTAGTGCTACATATTTTGTTAAACTACCGAAATAACCATTCATAATGTCGTCAGCGCGCACGCTTGAAAAAGAGAAATATGAAGTCGGCGAGAATCGAACTCACGACACATAGCACTACCCACTGTCACGTGACTCAGTAACTCATTGGGTTATGCTAAAAAAACAACCAAATATGTTTTTTAGTTGGTTAAATTATTCTTACCGACTTCGTAAGAAGGATCTCCGGAGCTATGTCCCCTCTCCATGTGTTACTACAACCGTTAGTGGTAGCCGGGAGCACACTTAACAGCTATTATCGCCCTAACGTGTCTTTCTATATTTTTGCGCATGGTGCTATTGAACTGTTTGTCATTTCGAGCGTGGTTGGTCTCCACGTCAACCTGGTATAGATAGGTCCAAAGCCGTTCTATTGCGCCACCTTATGAAGCAAATATCTTCTGCAGGAGCAGTTGTGAAGAATGTGTATACCTTCGTCCGGTGAAGACGTACATGAAAACAATACATCTGATACAGTATTAATAGGAAACGCGCCAACAACAACGTACAACAACGACGGACAACCTACAAAAAGATATTTACAAAAAACGCGTGAGCGATGACGTGCTTTTCGTCGACGAATGTGCATACTACGACATCTGCGAAAGGTTCCCTACAACCGGCAACGAAGGCGGGTATACCACTTTATTGGAAATCAAAACTAGACAAACACCATTCACAAAAAATTAAAAATCCCTACATACGTACATGATGCAACTGACCAGATGAATTGCAACCGCGTACTTGATTGCGAGCTCAGTTAGTAAGCTTTGACCCAATAGGCCAAGGTTTTTTGCGCGACCTATCACGCAAATAACTCGCCAAATCGCGGGTGTTTCGCTTGACGTCAGCATGCAGGGCTATGAACAAATACAATACGGGAAAGTGCGAGTAATGGTGAAGAATGCAATGCAAGAAGATTAGAAAGGTGTAATAAGAAGTGTACTCGGCTCACTTCATCTGGTAAATCTAACTCGCGAGACTGCTGTGTGCTCGCTAGCTGTCCAAGCTCATTCCATACAGTATCTGCAGGCTCTTCCACCTGGCGAAATACATGCTGTTCTGGCTTCGAGAACTGGTTAAGAAATATTATTGATGCATCGTGTGTAATTGAGCATCCTTTATCCTTCCTCACTACTGTTGTCCGCCTACCAATCCTTCACGTATTGTCTGCTTTCGCTTGATACCCGCTTACATCAGCCTCACCCGACCCCGGTGGCTTACCATATCGTGCATCGACTCGAGACGGCTCTAAGCGACAACCAACGAGCTTCTGACATCAAAGGGCAGCCACGACAAACCCCGAGAAATTTGCTCTCAGAACATATATACCGATATTGCAACTACTTGCTGGTAATCAGTTCTGTACCACGACTTTCATATTATTCTCAACTTCTTCCTGGAATCTACGTAGTACACAACGATAACCTTTCCAATAATTACCAAAAACCCGTGATTCTTTCAGCTACCCTGATAGATCTAAATCCTGCTCAAAGATCTACCCACAACTACGAGCGAAGGTCGACTCCAACACCGGGTACTCGTATATAAGAGTCCTAACCTCTTCCTTGGATCTATTTCACCCTGAGTTATCAATTTGGGCTGTGAAATTTTGACCTTTCGTTATCAAACTATCAATTGACTTACGAATATTACCACATTAGCCCACCCTGGTTTTGAGTAGCAAACCAAACAGTTACTCAAAAGCATTTACCGCAAGGTAAAAAGTCAACGCAGTAATGCCACGCAGTTGAATTTATGACAATCATACGTGTGCATCACTGTGACGTTTCATGAACTCATCACGACCCGAACAAAAACTTGAATGACCACTCACACTGAACAATCGATCAAGACAGAACGACAGAACAGTCTCGCTCTGAGCGATAACCGAAACTCAAGGTGTAATCTAAGCTTTGCCCTACTCACTCGTGCCCCGCAAAGTAGGGAGGGGTGGCAAGCTGATAAGTTTCTTCGGTACTTCAACATGGTCAATGGCTCAATGCGACGATGAAACCCGAGTGCAATCCCACTCTTTTTCCGACACGACAGCCTCAACGAAACCTGGGGGCGTTGACGCAGGCGATTCCATGGCACCAATCCTTCCCCGAACGACAGCCTTAACCAAATCGGAGGGCGTGGATGCAACCGTTTCAATACTATCATTACTATGCCTCCAGCCCACCCAGGATGCAACCCATCTTCGCAATCTAAGTATCTTCCTACAGTACTACTCAAGCACAAACCCGTCCTTCTTCGAAAGAAAACATGTATCTCTGAACATTTTTCTCACAAAGGAAACGTCGGATGACTAGTAATCTTCGCAACGACGGCGCTGCGCCCATGCCTGTCTACCATTTATTTTTCATATTTGCAATGCCCCATAAAAATGAACACAACCCCAGACGAAACAACACAAAATAATAACAAATTAGCGGCATAGGGTGATCTGCGTCCCCTTCCGACGAGGCGCTGGGGACGTGTCCGACCCCGTCGTCCTCCAGTATCCACCATGAAATAGGTGCGAGCTTCTTCACGCTTTCCGTCAAACGTGCCTTGCCGGTCTCTGATGCTCTGGGGTAAGGACATAACCCTGTCAGGCAGCAAAACAGTGCTAGGCCCTCGATTTTCTGCACGCTGTGCGGCAAGGCGCTGGTGCGTTCGGGAACACCTGTGATCGGATCCTACGTGGGTGATGTTACAGCTTCGGCAAACCAAAAACGAAGCAGTATCTGACAGTCTCACTGTGAGTTGTATTCGTCTCGGACTCTAAAACTCGGTGATCCATATACGATAATAATACATGAGCTAGTTCATTATTTCCCGCAACGGATGCGGAAAGTCGAACGATACTCTTCCCCTCTAACTATAATGACAGCGGGAGGATAACAATAGGTGTTTTCCGCGCGCGACGTCTCGCGGCTTTACGCAGTACTATACTTCGGCATATATATCCACGATTTTGATTTAACCCTCGCTGACGCACCCGTCTACCAAAAGTACTGTTCGACAAATGCCCGCGGGTGACATTGGCGCACGAGCATCAATTGAAGCCTTGTAATAGTGGTGTGACGGTAACCGAAATCCTTATTCTACCATACTTCTTTGGCTACACCTGACAGACGTGAATGGTGGTGTCAGGAAACGATGAGCTGCCAATTATCCAACAGGCGGGTCTGTGGGTTGTAGTAGACTCGGCAAGCAATGATAATGATCGAAATGCGCTCATCGTTGGCGAAAAACGTTTTTTAAGCCTTAGACGTCTCGACCAAAAACAACACACCGTATTGAGACGCACAACAGAGTAGTAGTAACTGCTGATTGCTGGTAAAAAGTAATGGGGGGAAAACCAATTGACGTTTACGTGCGCCAATCAATTCTTCTAACGGAATATGAGAAGACGTCGTACTTGTACGAGATACTGCTGTGGGGAACCCGTGTCAATCAAAGCTATGCCGGGGTATGTGCGTCTGGCATGAGACCTGGCGTGAACTCCGACATAGGTTGTTCATCGGGAAATTGTGACGTTGTTTTTTCCTCCCCCAAAAAGTTGAAATTCAGATAAGAAAAATCAGGCACCTTCATCTTAGAGTCAGGGAGGTCTGCTCTGAATGAGACATCTGCCAGACAGGGATCCAAATCGTTTTTCTGAGAATTCCGACAGTGGCGGCGCGGAGCCGCCACGACCGATAGAATGGGTGTGTTCGTGTTTTGAAGCGACCGCACAGGCGTTACCGGCCAGCTGATACCGAGCGTTGCTACGGGCTCGGCCGACGAGGTTTATTATTTGATTGTTTTGACTCGAGGACTGCCTCGTCTGCATTCAATCGTCGATAAGAAAAATCACGCCCATCAAAGAGTTGCCAGGGTGCGAATGTCGTGCATGCGACCCTGCGTGTGCTTTTACGAGTAAGTGTTGTTAATAATGGGGGCTCACTGAAATCATCCCCCGAGCAAATGATGGCATGCGGAAAAAATAATCGGCTAAAACAACGTTGGTAAGAGGAATAAAAAAATGCAATCGGTTATTCTAGACCTATATACAACAATCTTGGTCAGAATAAAAACAAAAATCGGTTCCAACGATCTCGGTCAGAGGAATCTAACATCCTCCAGACAAACTGCTTGCCCGTACGTACTTGTTCAGGCAATCTTTTTTCTCGTTCTGAAACAACCGGTAAGGACGACGCCGGGCTACATCTCCGATGAAACAGAAGTTTAAGTACGCTGTTGAAGGAAGGGCCATCACAGGCAATACCGGTACTGTAACGGGCTTAACCACGGTGAGGAAACGTACGTGGATGTCGAAATCACCTCTCGGGCTCGTTGGTGATGGGCGACAAAGTTCTGGGGGTGCCACACTACAGCAAGCAGTATCTTGATATGCTGCCATGACCAACACCTAGCAGTAGCTCACCGAAACGAGGCACCTTGCCACGGGTACCTGGTTTCCTACCCCGGAAGCGGGGAGACGCAATGGGCGAACCTCGCTTGCTACAAGTATTCGCACTGCCTAAAGCGCCTAACTTAATCGTGTGATCAAAACGACCGGACATTTTCCACGTCTCCTCGTACTGAATTTCTTTTTTCAGCCTACTGGGGAATCGTCACATGGCTCATCCATGCAGAAATTCGCGAAGCAGATGACGAGTCGAGGTCATAACTCCTGTTTTCGTCGGCTTTCTGCTGTACAACGGAAAAACAAAACCCTTTAGTTAAGAGACCCATGGAAACGCTAGTCCAGGTGCTCGAATTATTCCGTCACACGGTTCTGTACGATATCGGAAGTCCCGATCGAGGGGCAAGACGATACCGCACAATTTGGATTATCTACTCAACATCGGCGGTCACGAAACAGTGATCGGAAAGTCGGAAGGAGAAGGGATGTATCGCCCCATGTTGTTCTCGAATCACGGTCTACGGCTACTCAACACTACTATCGATGACTGGTGCAGGTTGGTTGCCGGCCAAGACATCACTCTCTTTCGTTGTACGAAATTCGTCGAACTCACGCCTGACGTCCTTGAAATAATTTCGTAAAATATCAACCGTGACCAAGCCGTCCATCCGCAAACCATCCACCATACATATGATAGAGCAGTAAAAGGAAATTTCAGAAATACAATTATAAAATAGAATATATGCTAGAGTTCGAAATTCATTACCTTAATTAGTAAAAACTACCAACACCAATTAATTATTATATAGTGGAGAAAATTTTTTTCTAAACAAAAGAATAGGACCCCTCCCATTAAGAAAAAACTTGCTCAACATCGTATATTACAAGTAGCATCAGCAAGAAGATTGAAAAAATGTGTATTGACCCGAAATTCGTCGAACGCACGGCCGACGTCCTGAAAATTTTCCAAAAATATGTTAGAAGAGCATTGTGACAGCGTATCAATTTAAAACCGTCGGTTCGTGTCCCCCAGAGTTTTTTTTTTTCTTTTTGGGGGGGGATGAGTAGCCGACTTTTACTCTCGAATGCTGTATTAATCTTGACATATTATATAACCTCGAACACTCCACCCTCTCTTTACTCACTGATCGTACGACTTACCCCAGGATATACACGATAAACTGATGTATTATTTCCAAAAATGTCACATTTATCCCCTCGAAATAATGTATAGTTTCCAGGCACATATCGAGCTGCCCCCCCCCCCCCCCCCCGCCCCAACCCCCCCCCCCCCCCCCCCCCCCCGCCCCCAATAATATACTGGTGCCAAAACCGTCAGATTTATCCCCTCGAAAGGATTTATAGCTTACATGCACAAATTGCCCCTTCCCCCCCCCCCTTCCCCCTCCAAACCCGCTCGCTTTTGATCAAAACCAGGCCCCCCCTTTCCCTTCACAGCTGTCAGATTTTGTCCCCCTCAGAAACGGGTTTTATAGTTTCCGCGCACAGACTGACTAAAATCATCCTGTTGACCCTGATAGCTACACTGTAGCTGTAAGGGGAGTCGCCGACCTATATCCTTAATGAGGACACACAACCCGTAATGCGCGCGATCGGAGTATCACACACAGCTTGCAAAGATGAGTTTCGACGAAATCTTCGATCTCACAGCTGGAGTGTATTTTAATTTTTATAATAACTAGTGATACCCAACCTTCGTACTCTCCTTCCGATATTAACCTCTTTACAACTGTAAACCCGTTTTGGGGACAAATTTACTTGAGGTTAGCATAGGGCGGATTTGGGGGCCCAGTTAGAGCCTCCGAACCCCTCCGTATACCCAGTCCAAGTAATTTTGTCCCCCAAAAGGGTTTCCAGTTGCAAAGAGAAAAAGCAAAATATACCACCTACCATACATATGATAGAGCGCAGTATAGTGGAAACTTGTAATACCTTTATATAATACACATCATGTTAGATCTAGCTCAAAATACCCCACCTAGAGTAAAAATATCAACACCAACCATTATATATCCCCTCAAAATAATGTATAATAGTTTAAACGTCCCTCGCAACTTCGTTTTAGGCCCCCCGAAGCAGTTTTCTCGGCGTACAAAAATACGTTTTGCATATATATACAATAAAACTCCGTCTTAGGCCCCCCGAAGCAGTTGTCTTGGCGTACAAAAATACGTTTTGCAGATATATACACCAGCCCCCCACCCCCCTTTTTCCCCCCCTTCCCCTTCCTTTCCCCCCCCCCCCCCCCCCCCCGCCCCCAACCACTGTACACCATTATATATTCGAAAACACGGTTCTGATACAGTACAATAATGAACTCTAGAACATCAAACAAAAAGTACGTGTAGATAACATGCATTCGAAAATACCGCTCCGAAACAACACGATAACAAAGTCTAGAACATAAACCAAAACATATACGTGTAACATCAAAAACGCGGAAAGCACCACCTTGAAACAATACGATAACCAAATCGAGAATATCAACCAAAACATACGTGAAACAAAAACCACGCGGACACGCGACACACTAGAACCATATATGTGTCCGCATACGAACACCAGTCAAAAGGTGGAACCCATATACCCTGGGTTCCAAACTGAGGTCCCTACGAGTCTGAAACATCACATAGTCCACATAAAGTCTTCACACGAACCTAAAAATGTGTCACAACTGCTCGTTGCCAAATGACAGGTTCATCAAGAACGCAAGAACAAACAGAACGAGAGGCAGGGTAAATCGAAGCAGCGCAAATCATTATAGCATTCGCCCACCACATCACCTCCTTTGAAATTGGTTTTGGGCATCAGCGAACTGGGTCCAACGCATGCCCGTAGAGTCTTAGGTGGAGTGAGGAGCGGTAGTAAAAATCAAGTGCGCTGCTCGATAACCTCTTCCTGACCGTCGGTATACTGAACAATCTTCGGGCCGCGTCTTCTCTGTGTCAGGTGTGTGAGGAATTTCTTTGTCATTTTTCAAGCAAGCGGTTGCGTTGGCATATACTACCTGGCTTGATGTAAAGGAAAGGAACACCACTGAGCGATCATCTACTACATGTTAGGGCATGTTTTCATGAACACCACTAACAAGAGCACCAGACATGGACGCGACATCTACAGGACTACAACATCTTCGACGACATTGGGGAGAAAACAGGACGTATAAGTGTACACTATATATAGTCTATAATAATGTGGAAAGTAAGTACAGACAGGGATGTTAACACTGCGGTAAACCACACGACCAACCTATTACGCAGGGTATTTCGTGCCTCCATCCGCTTACATGATTGCCTGACAACCCCTACTATTCCAAACGCAGTGGAATGTGCCTAACGAAGTAAAGTCACCCTCGCGTTCAATAGTGGTGACATCGCATGTCCACGTGAGACAACCTTTACGAAACGCAGTAGCATATGCCTGACGAAGTGAAGTCACCCTCGCCTTCGATAGTAGTGACATCGCATATATATGACGTTGCATGCCCACCTCAACTGCTGTATTTGTAAGATGTATCTCTGTCTTAGAATTGGCGACCTCAGAGCCCCACAGCGGCACGGTGAAAATCATGGACGTGAAATCACACATTTGAGACAATAATAAGTTGAAAAGGAAGCACAAACAGACGTGATACACTGCCGACCCATCGCATACCCTCCTGAGACGACCTCTACGAAACACAGCACCATTTACCTCACGAAGTAAAATCACCCTCGCGATCAATAGTGATGACATCGCATATATATGACATCATATACCCACCTCGCCTGATGTATTTGTAGGACGTATCTCTGACTTAAAATTGACGACTGCAGAGCCCCACATCGACAAGGTAAAATCATAGGCGTGAAATCGTACATTTATTTGAGACAAAAATAAATTTGGAAAAGGAAGCACAGTCAGATGTGTTAAAATTGCGGTAAACAACCTTACCAACCCATTACGTAGGGTATTTCGTACATACCGTCTGCATGATCGCCTCCCCACCTATGCCAAGCGAAGTATTACTAACGAGGTAACGTGATTGAGCACGTGTATACCAAGTATGACTCATGAGGTAACGTAATTGAGCACATGTATACCAAGCGTCGATTCGCATCCCTCCCTCTAATGCTCAATGACGGAGACAGCATATGGCCACATACATCACCTCGCATGCTGTATTTGGCAATACGTATCTCTTGCGTATAATTAGCGATGTCGATAATAATGGTGATTTATGATGATGGTGACAAACACAGTGCATGACCACATCACCCCGCCTGTTGCATTTGACAATACGTATCTCTTTCTTATAATTAGCGATGTCAGAAAATAATGGTACCTACAAATATTCTATAAAATATTCTAGCTTTCGATCGATGTATCATACAACAACAAACTATGAAGATTTAACACGTTAATTACTACACTTAAACACTGGGTTGCATGCTGCATCTAACATCAAACCTTCTAGAATAGTAAACACTACAAGCCAGATGATATAAAGGGATGTCTTATTGCTTCAATCGTCAGGTTTGTCCCCTTTGAGAATTTATAGTTTCCGCGCACATATTGAAATGTTCCCCCCCCCCCCCCCCCCCCCCCCCCTCCCCTCCCCCTCCACTGACCTCTTTTTCATAACAAACCCCAACCTTTTTCCCCCCCCCCCCCGCCCCTCCGTCCCCCGATCCCCCCCCCCCCCCCTTCCGCCTACTCTGTCCAAACGCCCCACTCACAATCAAAATCGGCCTGAGTAATAAACACCTATACGCAGTTGATACCACATCATTATCTTTCTGACCATCCATGACGAAGGTTTCAATTATTTCCCCCCCCCCCCCCCCTCCAACGCCCCCTCTTTTCCGACCACCTACACGATCGCCTAGACCTAGCACCACGCGTATAACAAGCTGCTACATATCTTTGATCTCACAGCCGAAGTGTATTCGAATATTATTTGTGACCTAAACCTCCTAAAAATCCCCCCCCCCCCCCCTCTTGCTCTCCCTTACTCAAACGCCCCACCAAATATCAAAATCCGCCACATTAACAAACACTTCACGCACAGGATATCACCTCATTATCTTTCGAGAGCCATCCATGCCGCTGTGTTTCCCCCCCCCCCCCCCCTCCAACGCCCCTTCTTTCCCGACCACCTGCACGATCACGTAGACCTAGCACCACGCGTATAACAAGCTGATACATATCTTTGATCTCACAGCCGAATTGTATTTGAATATTATTTGTGACCTAAACCTCCTCAAAAACCTCCCCCCCCCCCCCCCCTCTTGCTCTCCCTTACTCAAACGCCCCACCAAATATCGAAATCCGCCACATTAATAAACACTTCACGCACAGGATATCACCTCATTATCTTTCGAGAGCCATCCATGCCGCTGTGTCCCCCCCCCCCCCCGCCTCGAACGCCCCTTTCTTCCCCATCACCCGCACCATCGCCTAGACCTAGCACCACACGTATAACAAACCCCTCACCTAAAGCCCTTCCTTTCCCCTCCCCCCCCCCGCCCCCCCCCCCTCGCCCCCCCCCGCCCCCACCACCCACCTCCCCCCCCCCCCCCCCTCAACCCATCCCAACCCCACCCCCTCGAACACTCCAATCTCTCTTTACTCACTGATTGTACGACTTACCCCAGGATATACATGATAAACTGATGCATTACTTCCAAACCCGTCACATTTATCCCCTCAAAATAATGTATAGTTTCCACGCACATATTAAGCAGCCCCCGCCCCAACCCCCCCCCCCCCCCCCCCCCCAATAATAAACTGGCGCCAAAACCGTCAGGTTTATCCCCTTGAAAAGATTTATAGCTTACATGCACAAATTGCCCCCCCTTTCCTTCCCCCCCCGTCCAAACCCGCTCGCTTTTGATCAAAACCAGGCCCCCACGTCCTTCAAAACTCCGCCCCCCCCCCCCCCCTCACCGGTTATTCGACTTACAAGATTCACTTGATAAAATGATACATTTCGCTTCACAACTAACTGTCAGATTTTGTCCCCCTCAGAAACGGGTTTTATAGTTTCCGCGCACAGACTGACTAAAATCATCCTGTTGACCCTGATAGCTACACTGTAGCTGTAAGGGGAGTCGCCGACCTATATCCTTAATGAGGACACACAACTCATAATGCGCGCGATCGGAGTATCACACACAGCTTGCAAAGATGAGTTTCGACGAAATCTTCGATCTCACAGCTGGAGTGTATTTTAATTTTTATAATAATAGTTTCCATGCACATATTGAGCTGCCCCACATGCCCCCCCCCCCCCCCCCCCCCCCCCCAAAAAAAAATAAACTGGTGCCAAAACCGTCAGATTTATCCCCTGGAAAGGATTATAACTTACATGTAAAAATTCACCCCCCCCCGCCCCCCCCCCCCCCCCCTCCAAACCCGCTCGCTTTTGATCAAAACCGGGCCCCCACGTCCTTCAAAACTCCGCCCCCCCCCCCCCCCTCACCGGTTATTCGACTTACAAGATTCACTTGATAAAAGGATACATTTCCCTCCACAGCTGTCAGATTTTGTTCCCCTCAGAAACGGGTTTTATAGTTTCAGCGCACAGACTGACTAAAATCACTCTGTTGACCCTGATAGCTACACTGTAGTTGCAAGGGGAGTCGCCGAGCGATATCCTTAATGAGGACACACAACCCGTAATGCGCGCGATCGGAGTATCACACACAGCTTGCAAAATGAGTTTCGACGAAATCTTCGATCTCACAGCTGGAGTGTATTTTCATTTTTTATAAAATTTATCTTTGACGAAATCTTCGATCTCACAGCTGGAGTGTAATTTTATAAAAAATGAAAATACACTCCAGCTGTGAGATCAAAATTTTATAAAAAATGAAAATACACTCCACCAGCAGCTGTGAGATCTAACATTTCGTCGAAACTCATCTTTGCAAGCTGTGTATGTCACAGCAGCAGTGGGGTATCTACCAATCAATTTTTTTACATCCAAATATATATATATCAATTTTGTCATGTGGATATTTTTTTTTTCGAATGACCCCTGGGTTCAACCAACGAAACCCAGACTTATAAGCGGACAGTCTATCTACTTGATAAAAGACCACAACAATCACATTGATACCAGGTATGTATCGGTATCCGGTACTATTATTCTTTTATTTTTGATAATCATTTTTCCCCCATGACACCGGGATTCGAACCAACGAGAAGACATTGAGGCTTATCGCACATACCGGTACTACTATACAGACAACCAGGTTTGTACATACGTACCATCAGGAGGTACTGCGCTGTTGGATCACAATGCACGCCCAGCTCAGATCAGTCCGGCTATATTTTAGCCCAGCAGCGCAGCGTAGCGCCGTGCGGAGCCGTGCGGTGCGGTGCCGTGCCCGTCGCTACGGTGCTGCTGTGTCGTGCTGCGCTGTGTGCTTTCTTCCGAACACAAGAGAGAGCAGGACGGGAATAATACGTACGTAACGTGTTGTTGCGTACCACTTTTTTTCTGCTTTTTTCTTTTTCTACTTGTAGTCTAGTATGTATTTGGTCTTTCACGGCCCTCTGTTTTTTTACCCCCACGCAAATTACCCCCGTACTGCCGATGATCAGAACGTAACACCGGGAACGAAAGCACACAGCACAGCTGAGCACAACATGGGAATTTGCTCTGCACAAGCAGCTCTTGGCATTATCAAGTCGTTGTTCGCACCAAATCATGGGCCTCTTCTTTTTGCCCCCTTTATTTACTTGTTTTTTATTGCATTCTTCCTTGCCTTGCGAGAGCGTAGCGGGCAGTGTCAGCCGCCTGCAGAGCGGAGCCCTTGTAGAATATTACAAGTACCTACAACGCAGCTTGCGAAGATGAGTATTGACCCGAAATCCGTCGGACTCACGGCTGACATCCTTGAAATATTTGTACAAAATCCTAGATCCGCGAAAAAAAATGGTTTCGCAGCGCCCAGTGCATGCTAAACTGCGGATGTATCTAATAGTACCACCTTGTTGGCCACCAAGTGCGACGAATAGAAGGCCGTCAGATCGTCATGATACGGCAAAACCAACGCGCTGACGGGCGCGTGGGAGTGAGAAAACTGCTACGGAAGAAGGGCTAAGTAAGGTGATGCAACCGAGAACTACGTACTCGAACGGCAAACAGCAGCAGCAGCAGCAGCAGCAGCAGCGTCGAGCGGCGAAAAAAAGGCAATGCATCGTATGACGTGTACCACGCTGGACAGAAACATGGGAGCCATACTGTACATTGTTTTAGACCGCGCGTGTTACTACTTCGACTATTAATACTCGTATTACGGGAAAAAAAATAGCGGTTATTTCTGGCGAAGCATGGTTGCGAGTCGAGGGCCACTCCGCTAAAAGCACGCGCAACTTGAGGCGCTTATGTGGCGGTGCCGTCACCGTAAGCGCCTCTGTATCCACCAACCAGCCCAGCACCTCGAGACGCGTGTCCCAGTTAGTGATTTTGCTGGCGGACAACAGCGGAGGGTCGGACGCGCCACGTACGCCCAACAAGCGAAAATGGTCCGACGCCAATGACTGCACAGCCCGCATACAGCGACGACCGTCCGGCCACCACTGAACCTCGACAAGAATGCCATCGTCTACGTAGTACCGCACGAAAAAACGACTCCCGGCGTAGCCGCCGCTACCGGATACGGTTCGACAATCGCGAGGGAGGGACGTCACTGAACCCCCCCGCGGCGGGGCAAGACGCACGTGTCCGACGGCAGCCGCCCCTTGTGGGGAAACAGCCGCATTTTGAAACGTAGAGTGGGTGTGGGAATGTTCCAGCGCAGACGCCATTAGCCCCCAGAACCCGGGACTATTACGCCACCCGAATTGCAAGCGAAGATCCACAACTACGTATTCGCCCATCGCGTACCCAAACACCGGCGCCCCTACCGGGTCAACTAAAACTTGACGATAGGCGTCTTTCACGTCAACGCGGCAGAGGACGATTCGAGCTGTGGGACCGTGCAACTGCCGCAAAAACAACACCCTTAACAACACATCCCGAAATACATGACCGAGCTCGCAGGAGGGGGCGGAGGAAAAATCGGTATCGTCGTTAACGCTGGAGTGGCCGCCCGCGCGCGCAAATGTGAGATCGTGGATGATGCGAAACTTAGGCTTAAGCACGACGGCCAATGGCGAGACACGTAAACCCGGAATATCGGCGGCGGAACTTAACTTGAACACCAAAGCCCGACCGTGCCCAACGTCAGAACATATCTTTTGGTGAACAGCAACGGCATGGGGGGCGACGCTCGGGTGGTTACCGTATGCAAGCTCCGCAGCCAGATTACCCCCCCGCGCAACACACACCGGGGAACCCGGTGCCAAGACGCGGAGCAGCTGGTCAACACGAGGGAAGTTCTTGACGGTACCAAACCAATGACGAACGATGTGAGGATGAATATGGGGGGCAATGCGATCGGATCCGACAGCGGACGTAAACAATTTAACACTGCCGGCACAAGCATGCAAAAGAGACGACCCCGCACTGGCAACCACATCGAGATTCGCGGAACCTGTTGACGATACCGACCGCAATACGCTATCCTGCGCGACGCGCCACGCCTCAACCGCCGAATCCAACTGCGCGTGCGCGCGCTCGCCGTCGGTCGAGCCGTGCCCGCACCCCCATCCACAACCCGAAAGTCGCATACGTTCGCTATGATTAACTGTGTCTCCGCGCGCGCCCGAGACACCTGTTCCTACAATGCGCGCCGAAACTACCGTACACGCCCGCGCGCGCTCCCCGTGGTCACCTCTATTTCCGAATATGACGGATCCCGGAGCAACAGGTACACGCTCTCGCCCAACGCCGCCTTCGCTCGCCAGCGCCTCCAACGCCCGCCCCCGCAACCCGCCCGGGACGCCACGGGCTGCGGGTACGGTCGGCGCTCCGTCAACGCCGACCGTTGACGCAACCCCCCCATCAACCGCCAACGTCGCCGCCGCGCCCCCCGAGGCTGGACCCAAAACGCGGCCGCCACGCTCCATTGTTGACGCAGCCGCTACCTCCACCGCCGGCGCAGCAGATGTGCCCGCAAAGGTTGGCCCCACCAGGCGGCAGGGCCCGTGTCTTCATACCGAACCAGAACCAGCGCCTCTGCCCCCCTCGCCCCCCCTGCTGCCCCCCGCGGGGAGGACCGGCCGCAACGACAACGCCCGCGACCCTCCGCCCGCCGCTACGCTTCCACCGCCTTCCTCTCTGCGAGCGGGTGGAGATGGCGAGGACGCCGAGGCCGCGGGGGCCTCGTGCAGAAACTTACACGGAGACCAATTGCATTTACCGGTGCGCGCAAACATTCGGCACACCTGGGGGAGACTTGAGCTGGCCTTTCCCTTAGACCCGGGCGACCCAGCGGGGGGAGCGGTTGCCTTCCGCTTGGTGGGCCTGTCTGCGCCGGAACCGATGCTACTGAGTACGAGCCGGAGAACCTCCCCCCCGCCGCGGCAAAATTCGAGAGTGCGCACGAAGGCGGGCACGGGTGGGGGGTCGAACGCCGTGCCAGCTGGGGGAGGGACAATAGCAGGGGAAGACCGCTGCGCAGCACGCATGAGCTCACTCACCCACAAAGCGATGTCGCGATTAACCATGTCACATAGCACCGCATGCGCTTCTGGGACGGACAGCATGCTATAGTTGCTGAAGGTGTGCGCGCGCAAGCCCATGACCGCCACCGTAAACGCGTCTCCGAGGGCGTTGACCCGCGCCAGACAGGGGAGATCGTCGGCGACCCCAGGCGAAAGACCCACAGAAAGGATCGCAACGACAGCCAATCTCAGGAGGTCGAGACGGTCGGCGACCATTAGGGAGTGCCCGATGGGCCCGTCCACACGGGGCCCGTAAGCCCCGACGTCGAAGGAACTAAACGACCGAAGCTGGGACGCTACGCTGGCGGTCACGTGGATGGCCTCCCCCACAAAAGACTGCAGGTCAGCGGGAGAGTCCCCGAGGTTCGGGGGGATACGCCCTCGAATGATCCACAGCTTCCTGGCTGTGTTCACTTTATTCCACGTTGTTAGTTCGGTGGCAAGCTGGGCTTTTTGACGCTGGCGCTCCTGAGCGTCGCCGTCGTCTCGGGAGGCTACCCGACCGGAGTTGTTTTCCATGAACTGCCTGACCATGATGTCGAGATTAGCAACCTGATCAGTACATGTATCCGCTGCTTCGCGGGTGGAAGAGGCGAGTGCCGATAACTCGGCATAATTGTCGTCGAGGCGCTTATGGACCCGCGCGAATTCGGCTTCGACCTGTCGGGCCCAAGTGGCCCAGTCACCCGAAGGCGAGGCCGCACCGGCCGGTTGCGCCCCAGAGGAAGCCCCCGAGCTCGCGAGAGCTGCGGCGGCCCGGGCACCCAAATTATCCTCCACCTTAGCGCTGGCGGCAGCAGGGGCCACAGCATCCGGCGAATCCCCCATCGTCACAGAGACAGCCCGCAGCACTCGCCACAGCAGTAGTCACAACGAATTATTGCCACGGCAGTCACCACGGCAGTACCAGCGAAGTCTCACCGCAGCAGCAGTCGCAGCAAGCAATCAGCCAGAAATCAGCCAGTCTATCACACCTTGACCTTGTCTTGCTGACGATGCTCCTCTCTTCTCTGCGTGCTTCGCTTGCTAATCAGCAACACGACAAACTGATCCAAGGTTCCCTTTGCTATACCAGGACAAGTACAAGTAACCACCCGCGTTGATCTCATTGGTCAACGTGCAGTAACCCCAAACTTCTTCCGTACATACAAAACCCTTATTTTCTCGTGCCTCGATAATAATACGCTTTTGAGGCTCCAGAAAAAATTCTGGCGAGAAATTTTTGCCATCCATCAGAGGGTTTCTGATTTTCGAAGGTGGGTTTGGTATATTATTTGTTGGTCTTTGTGTGTGGTTTAAATTAAATTTGAAGAACTCTGAACTTGGCAGCGGGCAGCACGTACACCCCGGCCTCAAGCGACACGAGACAGAGAGACGTTGTGGACTACACCAATCATGAGCCTGTTCACGATCGAGAGCAACCCGTACGCGCAATGGTGTTTCGAACGACTCAAGGGTCGTCTCGCTTCAAGACCTACTACCCCTGACGCGTACACCCTGAAGCTTGTTCAAAACCCGCTGATCTACTACGCTGTCCTCGGCGTCAAACGCTGCGGCGTGGAGATGAGCACCGCCAGCAGGCATCGCGAGGTGGCGAAGACGTACAAAAGTTTCGTGGTGAAGGGTGCCCTTACCTGGCTGTGTCGGGAGGGGGAGATTGCCAGGCTTCCGGACTGGCTCACCGAAGATATGCTCGGCAAGATTACCCTCTCAGGCGAGCTCTTGTTGGTTTCCACAAGCAGACGCTCCTTTTTTATCAGTACACTGTGTGTGTGTGTTCTTCACATTAAACCGTT
The DNA here is from genome assembly GCA_012845835.1 of Undaria pinnatifida. Classification (NCBI taxonomy): domain Eukaryota; class Phaeophyceae; order Laminariales; family Alariaceae; genus Undaria; species Undaria pinnatifida. Next base: position 6,551,072 of record JABAKD010000023.1, on the reverse strand, counting down.
CTTCTACTCGTCGACATCCAGCACACCCAGTGTCCGTACTGATTCTTCACCCTAGAAAGATCAGCTCTGTGGTCACAAGCCACGACACAGAGATAATGCATCGTAATGCATTCGACAACGCAATGTCATGCCCTAGTACTGGGTACGACAGGCACAACATACATACGTCAGCAACAGAAATACATTGGAAGAGAGAAATACGAAATAAACAAACTGTACGCGGTATTAAACTTTTTTATTACATCGTACTTATTTTCAAGGACAGCCGTGAGTTTGACGAATTCCAGGTCAATACTCATCTTTGCAAGCTGCGTTGTTGGTACTCGTAATATACTAAATGAGTGAGTTTTTATTAGAAGGTGTCTTATTTTTTTTATCTCACGTGTACGTTGTGCGTAGCATAGGAATGCGAATACCCTGCAGCTGTGGCTTGTACGTACGCGTATGGTCGGTATCTCACCTGCTGTCATATACCTACGTATCAATCTACTGCTGCTTTGTCTACTGCTGCCTTGTCTACTGTTGCCTTGTCTACTGCTGCCTTGTCTACTGCTGCCTTGTCTACTGCTGCCTTGTCTACTGCTGCCTTGTCTACTGCTGCCTTGTCTACTGCTGCCTTGTCTACCGCTGCTGCTGCAGAACCCACGTAACCGGCTGCAGTGTACTCCCGCTGTAGCATTTTCAGAGCTTTTATGAATACCGCTGAATACAGCTGTAATGAATACCGCTGAATACAGCTGTAAGACGGTGTCTGATGTGCTGCTGTCACGTCCGCGTAAAACGAAGACACCAGGACACCAAGAAGCACGTTTCGACTAGTCGGACGGCCGCGGAACGAGCTTGAAAGGGGCCACTCCGGACATTTTTCGCCTAAAAATGATTTTGCTGTTTTTTTGTCGATGTAATTCGAGTAAAGAAACCTGCAATGGACATGTTTCCAGCAGAAGCCACATGGTATTTAATGTTTTAGCGGTAGGAACAACCCCTTACATGCTTACGGAAAACGTGATACCTCTTCAACCACAGTAGCTTCGTTCCCTCGGCATATGAGACGCCAAAGAACGCTTGCGTTGACGGCTTTCCTTGCTCTAATGCGAGATCACTCGGAAGCATGCTCCAACCTGGTAGACGCTTCGGCGGCTAGCGTTATAAATACCACTTCGCCATCTGCAATCTATTGGTCACCCTGAAAAAACGTACGAGTTCTCCCGTCGCCGATGTTGCTTGATTGAGGCTGAAAACTTCGGCGACAATGCCAACCACTGGCAAACCGACTGATGCCAAATTCTCACGGAACCCCGCGCCCCACACAGGACAAAGATCACAATTCAGTTGTACAGGTTGGGGGTTGCAAAATGCCGCAAATTCAGACGTATCTCTTGACGGGATTCAAACACAGCGAGGCATGCGTGAAACACACCCAAAGGCACGCGTTTATAGCGGTATGCAGGTATTCGAAAAAAATGTTGGAGTGAACGACAGCTTTGCGCATGTATGACTATCGGCGGCAACGAAGCTGTGGCTGAGAAGGTGTAAAACTGTACTGTACGTGAGACGTGTAGAATACGCCGCTGTTATACCGGATATAATGTAGCTGATGCGAAAGAGGCAAAAAAAAAAAAAAAACTACATGAAAAATATAGAGCACCGGAACAAAGTCGCGGAATGGCCAGCGCGGCCCCTTAAATTAAAGTACACGGCACCGTGGATCCCGTACTTCGTGCGTTAGTGCAACACCTCCCCGCTGTTGTTGATTGTCCAAAACGAGCGTATTGCGCACGCCGCGAAGACAATCGGTGACCAACAATTCTGCCTCCCCTTGCCTCGCAGATGCAAAGTGCGGCTACCTCCAACATGGACAAAAGCTGTGTGCTCTGTACGACGAAGCGGGAAGGTCTATACGCAGGGATTTGTCGACATACTTGAACACGTGAGTTTCACACGTTGTCGAAGCTTCGAACACTGCTAATACTGGTTGATTAGTCAAGCCAGCAGGGACCCCCATTCCTTGCAGTAGGCGTTATTCTGGGCTGCTCTCCGCCTTTTCTCTACACGTACCGCACTGCCGTTGCTGTTGCAGATAGGTGGAACATGATACGGAGCTGCGGTGTATCCTACAGGCGCTTGTCTATATTGTTTATTGCAATTGCTACGTTGTCATGTTAGCATCTCTGTTTCCTTCCGTTCTTTCTTTGCTGTTCACTTGTAACTTTTTGGGGGGTAAACGAGTACGCACAAGGAAAGTTATCTCGCAAACCTACCCCCCCTCCCCCGAGGCCCCCCTTTTTTTTCTTTTTTTTTTTACCTTGTTTCTCTTCTTGGTTCGTTTCTTGACTGTGCCCCTGTGGATGGTTTGCTGCACACTCTTGCGTAAACAAAGAGGCTTGGTAAGCAAACCAACATTGCAAGAGCAAGGGATGTCAAACTGTACTTGAGGTTGTTTAGGTATGTAAATTCTTGCGTCAATGCAAGGTGGTCAACGTAGTCAGACATATTCAATCGTGGGCAAGCGCCGCGCTTGGGCACGAAACCCTGTAAGCCTTCGTGCCCTTGATGTCCGAACACGGCGCGCACGTGCCTCCTGGTTGTCCCACCGTTCCTGCACAGCCTGGGCTCAAGATGCCGCGGGAGGCAGTTGGCAATGCGTGGAGAGACACGCGATTCAGGTTTATCCGAGCCTCCCACGACACCCCCTGGTTGCCAATACCATGGAGAATTGATGGGTAGTGTTGGAGAACAGGCTCCCGGACAACCGGACGTAATCCTGCGCAGTAGATGAGAGCGTTGACAAGCGTCCAATCGGCGAAACCACTCCCGTCTGCAGCGTCGGACAAAACACCATCCATATCAATGCCCGCGCCCTCACAATCCTCAAGCCCGTTCACAACTCCCGTCGCAACCACGTCAGCGAATCTGCCCGCGCCCGCACCACCCTCCCCCTTGCTCACAACTCCCGTCACATCCACGTCGGCGTCACTGCCCGCGCCCGCACCACCCTCACCCTTGCTCAAAACTCCCGTCGCCACCACGTCAGCGTCACCGCTTGCGCCCCCGCCTCTTCTACTGTCCATCAACACCGGCGACTTCTTCGCGCCGTCCGTGGCACTCTTCGGTTTGAAAAAATGCAGCAATTTGCGCCCGCTCCCCACCGCCGCCGCGGCACCAGCACCCCTGTCGACACACGTTGATCGACGTGCAACTTGCGACATGAGCAATAACAATTGATCAGCGGTGGAAAGAAAATACGAATTTGCTCCTGCTTTTTACATACACACATCGACAAGGCCTGCAGCCCCATACACGGCGCGACTGAAATACGTCCAGCGTGGCAGTTCCCAAACTGCTGAACACGCGCGAACGACCTCCCGTAACAATTGTGAAGCAGTGTATTTACAACCAGGTATATTTCACAAACACCATATCATAAATAAAACACAGATCTGATGTACCACGCAGCTTGCGAAGTTGAGTTTCAATCATTCAATCGGTCGTACTCACAGCTTCTGTTTTTCATTTTTTTTATCGAAGCTGCTTTTGCTAGCGAATGCAACAACTGCTGTCCTCACAAGTCCTCACTTGTGTTGAAGCGACTGTTCGTGAGTCTCCACGTGGGTCCGGCTCAGTTGCTCTCTATTGCGTCTGAAATCTCGCTTGCACTTGTTGTCACCCGGTTGCCGCTGCTGGTCTCAGCGGCGATTTTTCAGATAGGCAACAGTGCTCTGCTCGCATGCGAAAGGCGTGCAGGGACCAACAGGGACGCGGAGTAACTTAGTTGGTTCGCGTTTCGTATGCGTTTTATTTGGCGATTTTGATCATGCGGCTACGGTTTCTGGCATTGCTGCTCTGCTGCTGCTGCTGCTGCTACTGCTGATGTTGCCAGTTATTGGGGAGGAGGCAGCACGACACACACTGCTCGATGGTGAGCACTTTCACATATGATAAACCAGATTTTTGTTTTCCCACTGCTTGTCACTGCTGTTGCTGCTGCTGCGAGGTACACGATACCCTCCAATATCACACTACAATCCTCATGCTTCTCCACTCACTCTACGTGCTGTACAGAACACTCATGGTCAATGGCCTGGCCCTCGTCCATTCCTGAACCGTCACCGAAGTTGACCCCGCAGTAGCAGATGAAGTCCTCACCATCGGCTGGCTTTCCGCAGACGCTTTGTAGCCAGGCTGTCTTGTCGAAGGGGGGTTGTAGCAGGGGTCCCTTTCCAGTGGAGGCTGTGCTCATTGTGACCACTCTCTCTTGCTCTCTCCTTTTTTCTCTGTTGCTCTGCGCTGTGCGTAGCTGGTACGCAGGCTGCTGCTGCGCGACCAGGGGGCTGCGTGTCTGCTCTAAAGTACCCCCCTGCCCCTTTATTATATACTCCGAGTACGATTTAGAATGGGGTTGTTTGCATAGGAAATTATGTGGCATTATCTTGGGGGGATGGGGTCTTCGTACACCCCCCCCCCCCCCCCTCTGGAAGGGCGAAAAAACAAAATTGGTTCGTAGGTGTCGTTTTTTTTTCTTGTGCGTCCTTGGGGTAAATTGTCTTTTTTTTGCTCGCCGAAACATGCCCGCCACCCCGGCTGCTGCTCCTTTTCACGCCTTCCTTCAAATTCAAATCGCTTTGTTCCTGTTGGGACGCTAAAAGACTTCCGCCACCGCCCTGTTTACATTTTTCGCGCGTTTTGTCGTCCTATTCGTTTCAAGCTTGGTCTCTTTACCTGCGTTGAGTACCTGATACCCGATACCGGTTACGCAGCGTTCCTTCGCTTTTTCGTAAGTTTTCGTGCTTTTTTCCGTACTTTTTGTTCGTGTTCTCCTGCCTTTTGTTTGCCGGTCATAGCCTACTACCCTGTGCTTCAAGGGAAGGACCGACGGGGTAACCTTTAAATATTACCAGGTATTTATTAAATATGAGACGCCAGAACGATTTATAATGCACCCACCCGAACACCAGCATGACAAGGTCATATCATCGGCACACGTTGCACGCATTTTTTTTCTTGCTTTTTCTTGATTTTTTCTGTGTAGATGACCGCAACCACCCCGGGCCAATACAGTCGTGGGCCCCGATTGCAATGGGAAATCGAAAATGCAATTTTTTGCGACCTCCGGCGGTGTCTCTAGCGGCCCCCCCTCACATGCCGGGGGGAGTCAGGCGGCTGCGCTCGGCCAATACAATGCTGCTGTCCAGTATCTTAATTAAGGTTTACCACAGTACAATCGATATTGGCTGAGCCAGCCAGTGCCCAGTGCTAACAATCGGGGATTGGCGTTGACACCGATGCATGTACTCTCCACTAGCTTAAACCACTCCACTAGTTAGTCCAACAAGGCCTAACCCTACCGTTGCCGGCGCTTTTTTTTTTCTGCCAGGAACGCCCCCCAGAGGCAGCTACGATTTGGAACTCAAGCGACGGATTTTATGAACGAGCTCAATAACAAGCTGTGGAACGACATCACCGAAGGCGAGAAGAAGGCGGCCGAGGCTGAGGCCTTGGGCAATGTAGGACAGCCGCTCGATGGAATGGGTGCTCCGGCGGGGGATGATGGGCCGATGGCTGACTCCGCGCAAGGTGGAGAGGGTTCCGCGGGCACCGAAGGGGCGGCGCCGAAGCATTGGTTGCATATACACCTGTTGACTTTCGCGTTGTTCGGGCCGCTTAGCTTCCAGCACGACGACGACCTATCCCTGACATCTTCAGACGGTCCCACACGGAAGTTGTCGACTGCATCGCCGTTCGCGGAAAACGTGGACTCGTCATGTGGGTCCGCGTCACCTGTCGCGGGCATCGAAAGCCCGAACTGCACAAACCTGCTCGCACCGCCGAACAAGAAGATGAGCAGGCGTGAAATGAAAAGGGCCCGAAAGGCGGCAATCAAGATGGAGGAAGAGAGCGGAGGAAAGCCGAAGTTGGTGGACGTGCTCGAGAGGCAGCACAACGGGGTAATGAAAACACTCGGGGACTTGCGCGAGTTATTGAAGTGGAAGGATATGGCGCGAAAGAAGAGGGCGCTGACCACTCAAGCGAGCATCAAACTGAAGCTGCATGACAGGAAGGTCCGGTCGATCCGATACCGGAATAAAGCTAAGCTGAAGACCCAAAACAACCTGATTAAGAGCCTGCAGGCACAGGTGGCACTCGCCATCGACACCGGAGACGACGAAGAGCTTGCTGCCGTGCGCGAAGAGCCAAAGGTGGCGCTAAGCGCGGAAGTTCAACTCGAGGAGGAACCCGATCCCTTGCCTGAAGACTACGAGGCGGCCTCTCGGTGAGCGCATTCGAGACGACGGAGGCGACGCCAACAAGTCCTGCCCCAATGGCTGCCACACCTTCAGCGATTGGCACGGTAAGCGCCCCAAACGCTGAGGTAGCCGAGAGCGTAGACCTCACAGATATTGCGAAAACGTCGTGGGATGGCGTGCCCGGGTCGCCGAAAAAAACGCAAAACCCGCCGTTGAGGGAGCGGGTCTCCCTCCGGGATGGGCGCCGACGCCTGTCTAGGCAGCCCCGGCTTCAGTGACGGCGGCGACATCTTCAGGGGGGGGCACTGGTGACCCGACGCCTGTCCGCGCAGGACTAGCTTCGATGACTGCGGCTACAACTTGGGGGGTAGGCATGGCGGGGCCGACGCCTGTGCACGCAGCCCCGGCTTCGGTGACGGCGGCTACAATGTTTGGGGGGGGGGGGGGAGCCGACCCGACGCCTGTCCGCGCAGGCACGGCTTCGATGACGTCGGCTACGGCTTTGGGGGGGGGCATGATTGGGCCGAAGCCTGTCCGAGCAGCCCAAGCTTCAGTGACTGCGGCTACAACTTCGGGGGGAGTCGTGGCCGGGTCTACGGTACTTGAGCAGCGCTCGCCGCTGAGAGGTTAGCGTTCTACGGGATGGCGGACGTCGCCTGGCTATGGAGCCCCGGCTTCCTCGACCGCTCCACCCGCTTTCCGCGAGAAACACCTGGGCCGTCGCCGTCGATGAACAGCCCTGCTTCTACCATGGGAAGGAACCACTCCGCTTCTTTCCGACGTTGCGCGGACAGCCGCGCCGACGCTACCCGGAACTTCTGGAGATTCGGGTGTCGAATGAGTCCGTTTTTGTTTTTTTTCAACCTGGGTTGTACACGACGCATTCCTTGCCGCGGAAAGTGTTCGACGAGGGCGAAGTGACCACCACGAACTACGCCAACAAGAACACTGCAGGGGTGTGGAGTTAGTTTAGGAAGCATACGTGGCAGGGTTATGCTCAGGGCGTGCGGCGGGGCGCTATTTTTTTTTCTTCTGTGTCGCATCTTTTTTGCCCCCATTTCTCCCAGGCGAAATTAATTGTGCGGCCTCCCTGTCGCCGTGTATGCGAAAAACACATGGGGTTCGTTTTCGCTTTCGCCGTAGGGGATTGTTTTTTGCGGTCCGTTTCGCCGTAGTTGAAATATCTTTTCGGTCCGTTTCGCCATCAGCTAACTTCGGTGTGGGTCCTTTCTTGGAGGCAGGCCCTTCTCAATTTCCGGCGGGTTGCATAATGTGAAAGATGTCGTCTTGACAGGAGGTGAAATTCTGGAGCCCTCGACAGGCCGACTTGAGACTCGAAGCGGTCGTCATTCGTTCAGGCAGAGCACAGACGCAAATTTGGGGTATGATCGTAGCTAGATGCTTCGGGGCTATAGCGGGTGGTGCTGGTGCTGTCCAGCATCGCACACAGCCCGTCGGTCTTGCTCTTGGGTCGACTGTGATTGTCAGACTGTGTCCGACGTGCTCTTAATACGACGGTGGTACTGTCATGAGTGTTGTGAGCGGATGAGGGCGGGTGGGTGTTGGAGCGATGCTCGCCCTGAGCTGAAACTTCGTCGACGACCATTTGACCACAAAACGATGTTTTCGTTTCGTTTTCGTTTCCGTTTTATTTTTTGTTACTTATTGTTCTTTGTACCACTGTGTTGTGCTGCTGCTCTACGCGTTAACGGCCCGATCGTGCCCGCCTACTACGAAAGGGTAAAAGGAGCGCGTAAGACGCGGGTTTCTAGTCATTTATATACCGTCGTTGACGCCAATGTCATTGTTTTGTCGATATTCAATACAAATAGAGAAGCCGTGGGAGAAGGCGGAACCGTTCGTAATAAAAGGTGAACATTCGAATTTCGTTTTTTAATCAGACGCCAACCTGCATGCAACGTTTAACGGACACTACTCGGTTGGAAATGGTTTTCCGTCTACACCGGTCGATGTGTTCCACGACATGGTTGCCAGTGTTTCGCTATTTTCAAGGTCGCTTTCCGCCGACCCGTGCTGCAAGTCACGATTGCCATCGTGAAACGAGCGGTGCCCGCTGTAGAGGGGTGCGCACGCCACACACGGCAGTAAACATACGCCTGTATCACTCCATTGTGGGCTGGAAGTTGTTTTCGCTTTTATTGATTTCTCAACATCATAAATCTAGAGTCCGTTCGGCCAAACACCCAGGCACTCGTTGACTATGCAGGCTCGTTATCCTACAGATTCCTGTGCGTGAGCACATCATGCCCAGCAACATCATCACCGTCGACATCGGGGAACTGTGAAATGATACAACAAACACGAAGTAAACGCACAACATAATAGAACAACAAACCATGGAAATCGTGAGGACCACGGATACAAAATGAAGCGAAAGGAAACAGCGTGTCACACAATAAGAAACAAAACCGCTGCACGATGAAATAGGAGCTACGAACCGGACGACACAGAACACCCGATGTAACACAAAGACGGAAGGGGAGGGCAGGCTGAGTCAACACTAACAAGGCAACCGAGACGTCCGCGTAAAATTTGTGCGCCGGGGACCATACCGACGAGGGTACTAAATCGTCATCTACCCAACACCCGCTCCCAAAAAAAAAGGGCTAGAGCACGTGGTCGCAGCGGATGCAGCTCGACTTCAATTTGATTTGGATCTTGACATTTCTCATGAAGGGTCTGCCATCGTCCGACGCGGCTCGATATTAAGCGTAAAGTGGATTTTTCCTGCTAACGCTATTGCGTACCCCCCCACACCCCCCTCTCCCCCCATCTCTATCCCCCTCCCCAAGCAAAACAAAACAAAACAAATAATTCTACGTAGCCGCGGCATCTGCTCCCCTGGTTCAAGTAATTGTGAAATGATTCGACTAGCAGTGGCAGGCACAGCCCAGGTGGAAGTCGTTGACTTCAGACCTTCGCGGTAAGTACAGGGTTGGCCATGGTTCTACGCTGCTCCACGGTAAGGTCAAGTGTATTTCGCTACGGTCGTCCTCCCCCCCCCCCCGTTCTCACATCCCTGCCCCACCCCACCCATTAAAAAACAAAGGAGAGGTAATGGTGGCAGCTACAGCTTGGACCACACATAAGTGCACTGCGGTGCCATCTAAATATAAGCCGAGCTCCGATCCTCGCAATCCAGCCCCCCGAACAGCATATTCCGACCCCCCCCCCCCCCCCCCAAGCAACAAAACAAAAGGAAGTATCTACGTCGTCGCGGTTGCCGCAGCACAGTGTCCCCGAGAATTTCATGACCCTGAACAATTCGGTGGCAATGCGGTGCAGATCGAAGAAGGGTCGCTTCGACGTTCCCCCGTTGCGCGAACCACCACAAACCAAACGATCAGTCGTTGGACATCACATAAAAAAAGAAATCAGTCTGCTCTCGGACGACTGATCATCAAGGGTACTCCCACCGTGGGTGCCCCTGGTCCACCCCCAGCAGCTTATTCTTGTGCATCCACGCCACGTGCTGGACCAGGTTTCCTTTCAAACCTGTGTGCTCAGATTCCACTTCCACCGTCGTCTCGAGCTGCTCGCCCTGGCTGGTGGTACGCCCGCGGAGTTGCAACCTGCCGACGGGGTGTCATCCAGGATGTCGTTGTGCCCGCCCTCCCCAGGTCAGTCGCTTTCCGGTTCCACCTCGTCCAGCCCGTCGTGTGCGTGCAGCATGTTGTGGAGGATGCAACACGTGAAGAACACGTGGTGGATGTTCTCCTCGATGCGGTAGAGGATGTGCTGCTTGGGGATCCTAAAGCGGGCCTTGAGGTAGCCGAAAAATATTTCCACATCCTTGCGCACCGCCTCCAGCCGCCCGCCAAAGACAGCTTGCTCGTCTCTGTCGTTGGAGTCTTGACGGGGGGGTTGAGGCACACCCGCTGGAAAGCGACGGTGCGGCAAAAGACAATACAACAAAAACAATTGGGGCAACGGGGGCACATCAATGCGCTTGGCACTGATACATCTACAGGTGCTTTCCTGCTCACATTGCGAGGGCACACACATGCCTGTCCTGTGTTGACACCCCTAACAACCGGAAGGCTTCCTAAGCGTTTACAACCCAAAAAAAGCAGGAAAGGCTTATTAAGTAAACAATACTGAAAAAAAAATGCGCATATCTCGTCCACGCCTTTGACGCGTGCTTCGGCAGAGGTGCGCTTTTTTTTTTTTTTTTTCTGGGCCTCCTCACTTGAGGAGCTTCTTTGCGCGACCCAGAACAACTGATTTGAACAGAACTGAAGGTGCAACTCGATGGGCAATCTCATTCCTGGGTATAAAATGAACGATAATAACCAAAACAGCGGCATTCCTACCATGTTGGATTCAGGAGTACCCCGAACGTTTCAGAAATCCATTTTAACAAAGAGGGCTCTACCTCCAGCGTAGCAGGCGTTCCTTCTGGCATGCGACGCGTAGCCTGCGCACGAGTCTGGGGCGTCACGACCAACACAGCATCGCCGCACGGCATGATACGGTCCTCATCATTCTCACTCCAAAAGCAGCACATGTCGCATGGCATCTCATACAGAGAATAACCGCACCGCGCGCCGTACGATCTTCAAGCAAGATTTACCCCACGATGCGCACGATACCATTGAAAGCACGACAAACGGTCCGCGGTTCGATTCTGCACCATTGAAAGAGCTGATGAAAGAGGTTTTTTAGCTGCTTCGACTGGCGCTTTTGAACGGCTTCTGTCGGGGGGGATGAGGTACATGTTCTTCCGGGGCGGGGAGGGGGGGGGGAGGGGGGACGGGGAAAAGAACACTCCGTCGTGGTTGTCTTAGGCTCAGTCCAGACGAGGAAAAATTAAACAAAAAAAAGCAACCAAAACAAAAAGAAAAAGTAACGCAGAACTACAGAGCAGCCAAGCCTCATTGTGTCAGATACCGTTTTTCTTTTGCGTTTTGCGTTTTTTTTTTCTGAAAAAACATTGTTCTATTACAAAAATTAAAATGCACTCCAGCTGTGAGATCAAATATTTTGTCGAAACTCATATTTGCAAGCTGTGTGTGATACTCCGGTCGCGCGAATTACGAGTTGTCGTGTGCGTCCTCGTTAAGGATATAGGTCGGCGACTCCCCCTTGCAACTACAGTGTAGCTATCGGGATCAATAGGGTGGTGTTAGTCAGTCCGTGCGCGGAAACTATAAAACCCGTTTCTGAGGGGGACAAAATCTGACAGCCGTGGAAGTAAATGCAGCAGTTTATCAAGTGAATCCTGAAAGTCAAATAACCGGCGAGGGGAGGGCGGAGTTTTTAAGGACGTGGGGGGCTGATTTTGATCAAAAAAGCGGAGGGACGGGGGGACGGGGGGAAGGGGACGGGTGGGGCAGGTCAATTTGTGCGTGGAAACTATAAATTCTTCTTGTGAGGGAGGAAAGGGGGATGTGGCGGGGGGGGCGGGGGGCGGGGGGGGACGGCTTTTTGTTGCATATATGTAGGTGTTTGCTATACGCGTGGTGCTAGGTCTAGGGGATGGTGCGAGTGGTGGAGAAGGAGGGGGCGTTGGGGGCGGGAATGGATGGGAATTGCAGCAGCGGCGTTGACGGCTCTGAAAAGATAATGAGGCGATATCCAGGGCGTGGAAGTGTTTGTTACTCTGGCGGGTGTCGATATTAGGTGGGGCGTTTAAGCAAGAGAGAGCGAGGAAAAAAAAAAATCGGGGGGGGGGGAAAGGGTTTTCAAGAGGTTTAGGTCACATATAATATTAAAGTACACTCCAGCTATACGATCGAGGACTTGGTCGACACTGATCGTCGCGAAGAAGAGCATATGGCTTCTTTAAAGCTATATTTTGGATATCGTTTGAAATGGAACTGCGTCCTTCATCTAAAAGCGAACGCGCTTCATCTGTTTTCGTTTTGTTCTTCATTTTTGTGTACGATTATTTTTTTTCGTCCTCGTGTAGACTGATGTCCCTAACATTTGAAAAAACGCAACTACGCCCGACAGGATGTGGCGGGAATAAAAGCAACGTGCATGTAAAGGTCGGAGCGGGAGATAGCCTGCGTCCGTTTCACCTTGTGGTAGCCCCCGTCGACGATGAGGTACGCCCCAACCTCCTCGCTTCGGGTACCGTCGGCACGCCTGAGCTTGTACCGCACGCTCTTGTACGGCTCCGCCTCACGCACTCTCTGCACACATCGATCGAACCGGACGATGGTTTTTCGTTCTGTGCATCGGCAAACCCTTTCGTGACGCCGAGCACTCGCCCTATGAGGTCGGCCGTTGCCTCAAACGCAATGGTCGGGAATCCTTTCTTGCCGCAGTAGCTTCTAGCATGCGACTGGGGCGTGCAGCCCCATGCGACGTTTGTCACGTCAGTCGAACCCACCACAACTGGAAATCCCACACACGCGAATTGCCGCATGACCCTTGCGAGGTCTTCTCCCACCGAAGACTTGATCCAGTTGTCGTACATGTGGACGGCAAACTTGTGGCAGAACTTGTGAAATATTTGGCCCACGGTCTGCTCGCTGATGAAGGAAAGCTCAGTCACAGTATCGAAGCAGGTTCCCCCTGCTGAGGATGTAAAGTGACGCCATCACCTGTAACGCGGATCGGCGGAATCGATACTTACGCCAGCGGTAACACAGTTTTTTAGCTTCTGAACGTCGCTCTAGGTCGGGCGATGCGCAGGTTTTTCACCCAATAAACAATACCGCCGCCAAACGCGCCGTCGCTCCTTTCCGTTCTCTTAGCATGGACCACATGCCAGGTCCGGCATACTTGTCATACGTTACCTACTGCGGGTCTGCGAGTCGACCCGGCTGTGACGGAGAATTACATTTTATCTTCGTCGGATTTGTACATTCGCGAGGGTACCTTACCGCTCCTTGGACAACATCGTTGACATACTATTTCAAGTATATACACTCTAACTCTAACCGTAACTTTACCCCAGAGAAACGCTGATTTCTGGTTTCGTATGACAGATGTGTGTACTTCCAATATTCGAGCCCTTCTTGGTTTGTTTTGCGGTGTTCCTCGCGTGTTCTTCCACTCAGAGTGACTGAAGCAGCAACAACAACAACAACAACAACAAACCCCAAAAGTACCAGTTACTATGTACCGTACGTCTCAATGCCACCCGGTACGTATTTAGGGCGATGGAAAGCATGCCCTGGAAGGCTTGTAGCGAGTGGGAGGGGGGGGTCTTTCTGGCGGGTGTAAGGCCGGACTCACCCTTGAGGATACCTTCTTGCTGCGGCGTTTGGCCGCGAGGCTTAGGCGTGGCGGTAGATTGGGTCGTACGTGGTGCGTTAGGCATGGTCACCTACGATTCGCGCGTCGTTTTAGGCGGCAGCGGCGGAGCCGCAATGGTTGATTGGGATGCTCATGCGCGGAGGCAGGCGCCACCACGACCCGCGCTACGGCGCAGTCTCTGTTTGGATGGAGGGAACTGCGCCGGCAGGAGGCTGGGTTCGACGACGAATGAGGAGGGCGACTGGCCGTCGACGGGCGGGGAAGAGACGGATTGAACTCTCCCTGAACGAGAATTTTTGTTTTTCAGATCAGCACCGCAAGCTGCGTGAAGCATTTTTGTTTTTTGGACGGGGGAGAAGAGGAACCGTTTGGAATTGAGTGTGGACGAGAGCAAGTGCGAAGGAGCGGGCCGAGTGAGCTAAGGCGATGAAGCGGCCATGGAGACCCACAGCAGGAGGATGGCACACGGAGACCCGCAACCCGCACGCACACCATCATCATAAGAGCAGCGATCGTCATTTTTTAAAGTTTTTTTGACGAGGCAGAAGTAAGTTACTTACGTCACTGATTTTGGTAGGGTTTGTAGAAGAGTTGTATACCCTTCATGGGGAACGACCCCCCGCAATTTTCAATCGTCAGGCACGGGCGTCGCAGCTGCGCTGCAACCTGTCAAATATCTCGGGAAGGCGGGGCGATCATTGATATTTGTATTGTGGGTTAGGTTCGATTGCTCGTGTTTCACTGCATGCCCTCGGGTCGTCACTCTGACAGCACTCCAGACAGCAGGCGCGTTCGTTTGTGTTCACAATTACCGTGCGGTTGCTACGGTGCAAACAGCCCAACCGTTATAGTTTGTATCCGCGAGTTGGTTAGTTGTGGGGACGGGGGAACTCTATGCTGCAGTTGAGTGGATACCAGCGGCCATGCGGGTTGAGGTTGCACATTGGATATTTTCACTGGTGCGCCTTCTTCGTATCGTGCGTTTTAGGCGGGAAAGCGTAGTATGTACCGGACGAATTTTCGTTTTTCGGATCTTCCTAGGACTCCAGCACCTTTGTGTGACCATGGACTCTAGATTTTTTACAAGAGTTGAGCGCATTATTATCGAAGCACGGGAAAATAAGGATTTTGTATGTACGGAAGAAGTTTTTGATTATTGCATGTTGACCAATGGTATCAACGCGGGTTGTTGCTTGTACTTGTCCTGGTATAGCAAAGCGAACTTTGGATCAGTCTGTCTGGATGCTTGCTGACTAGCAAGCGAAGGACGCAGAGAAGAAAGAAGCATCGTCAGCTAGACAGGTTCAAGGTGTGATAGACTGGCTGGTTTCTGCTGGAAGTGAGCTTCGCTGCGACTGCTGCTGTGAGACTTCCCTGGGACTGCTATGGTGACTGCGGTGGTGCTCATTCGCTATGCCCTTTGCTGTGGCGAGCACTACAGGCTGTCTCTTCGACGATGGGTGATTCGCCAGATGCCGCGGCGCCTGCCGCCACCAGCAATAAGGCGGAGGCTACTTTGCGTGCCGGGGCCGCCGCTGCTCTCGCGGTCTTGGCGTCCCCCTCCGGGGCGCCAGTGGTCGGTGCGGCTTTGCCCTCGAACGACTGAGCCACGTGAGCCCGACAGGTTGAAGCCGATTTCGCGCGGGTCCATGAGCGCCTTGACGAAACATTTGCCGAGTTATCGGCAACCGCTTCTGCCTCACGCGAGGTAGCGGCTGCCTGTGCTAATCAGGTCGCTAATCTCGACATCATCGTTCGACAGCTCGTGGAGAACAATCATGGTCGGGTAGCCTCCCGAGACGACGCCGACGCTCGGGAACGGCAGCGCCAAAAAGCACCACTTGTCATTAAAATGACCACTTGGAACAAGGTCACACAGCTAGGAAGACGTGGATTATTCGAGGGCGTATCTTCCCGAACCTCGGGGACTCTCCCGCTGACCTGCAGTCGTTTGTGGGGGAAGCCATACACGTGACAGCCAACGTCGCGTCCCAGCTTCGGTCCTTCAGTTCGTTTGACGTCGGGGCTTGTGGGCCCCGATTGGACGGGCCCATCGGGCACTCTCTCATGGTCGTTGACCGTCTCGACCTCTTGAAATTGGCCGCTGTTGCGATTCTTTCCGTGGGTCTCTCGCCCGGGGTCGCCGACGATCTCCCCTGTCTGGCGCGGGTCAACGCCCTTGGCGACGCGTATACGGTGGCGGTCATGGGCTTGGATGCGCACACCTCAAGCAACCACAGTATGCTGTTCGTTCTAGAAGCGCATGCAGTGCTGTGTGATATGGTTAACCGCGACATCGCTTTGTGGGTGGGTAAGCCCATACGTGCTGCGCAGCGGTTTTCCTCTGCTGTTGTCCCTCTCCCAGCAGGTACGGTGTTCGACCCCCCACCCATGCCTGCTTTCGTACGCACTCTCGAATTTTGCCGCGGCGGGGGGGGGGGGGGCTCCGGCTTGTACTCAGCAGCATCAGTTCCGGCGCAGACAGGCCCACCAAGCGGAAGGCCACCGCTCCCTCCGCTGGGTCGCCCGGGGCCAAGGGAAAGGCCAATTCAAGTCTCCCCCAGGCCTGGCGGATTTTTGCTCGGACCGTTAAATGCAACTGAGTCTCCGTGTAAATTCCTGCACGAGGCCCCCGCGGACTCGGCATCCTCGCCATCTCCACCCGCCCGCAGAGAGGAAGGCAATGGGGGCGTGGCGGCGGCAGGCGGAGGGTCGCGGGCGTTGTCGCTGCGTGCGGTCTTCCCCGCGGGGGGCAACAGGGGGGGCTAGGGGGGTAGAGACACTGGTTCTGGCTCTGGATGAAAACACGGCCCCTGCCACCAGGAGAGGCCAACCTTAGCTGGCGCAGCTGCGGCGCCAGCGGCGGATGTAGCGGCTGCGTCAAAATGTAGAGTGGCCGTCGCGTGTTGGGTCCAATCTCGGGGGGAGCGGCTGTGGCGTTGGTGGTTGGTGAGGGGGTTGCGTCGACGGTCGACGTTGGCGGAGCGCCGACCGTACCGGCAGTACGCGGAGTCACTGGCGGGTTTCCGGGGGGTGCGTTGGGGGCGCTGGCGGGCAAAGGTGGCGTTGGGCGACAGCGTGTACCCGTTGGTTCGGAATCCGTCATTTTCGGGAATAGAGGTAACCATGGGGAGCACGCGCGTGCGTGTACGTTAGACTCGGCGCGCTTTGTAGGTGCTGGCTTATCGGTCGCGCGCGGAGATACAGTTAGCCATGGCGAATATGTGCGACGTTCGGATTGTGACTGGGGGTGAAGACACGACTGGACCGACGACGAGCGCGCGCCCGCACAGTTTGATTCGGCGGTTGTGGCATGGCGTGCCGCGCAGGATAGCGGAACGCGGTCGGTATCGTCAACAGGTTCCACGAATCTCGATGTGGTTGCCAGCGCGGGGTTGTCTCTTTTGCGTGCCTGTGCCGGCAGTGTAAAAGTGTTTACGTCCGCTGTCGGATCTGCTCGCATTGCCTCACATATTCATCCTCACATCGTTCGTCATTGGTTTGGTACCGTCAGGAACTTCCCTCGTGTTGACCAGTTGCTCCGCGTTTTGGCACCGGACTCCCCGGTGTGTGTTGCGCGGGGGGGGTAATCTGACTGCTGAGCTTGCATGCGGTAGCCACCCGAGCGTCACCCCCCATTCCGTTGCTGTTCACCAACAGATATGTGCTGACGTAATGCACGGTCGGGATTTAGTGTTTAAATTGAGTTCCGCGCCCGATTTTCCGGGTTTACGTGTTTCGCCGTTGGCCGTCGTGCTTAAGCATGAGTTTCGCATCATTCACGGTCTCACGTTGCGCGCGCGGGCGGCCATTCCAGCGCTAATGACAACACCGATTTTTCCTCCGCCCCCTTCTGCGAGCTCGGTCATGTGTTTCGGGATGTGTGGTTACGGGTGTTGGTTTCGCGGCAGTTGCACGGTCCCACAGATAAAATCGTCGTTTGCCGCGTTGACGTGGAAGACCCTTATCGTCAAGTCTTAGATGACCCGTAGGGGCTCCGGTGTTCGGGTACGCGATGGGCGAATACGTAGTTGTGGATCTTCGCTTGCACTTCGGGTGGCGAAATAGTCCCGGGTTCTAGGGGCTGATGGCTTCTGCGCTGGAATATTCCCGCACCCAACACTCTACGTTTCAAGATGCGGCTGTTTCCCCACGAGGGGCGGCTGCCGTCGAACACGTGCGTCTTGCCCCGCCGCGGGGGGATTCAGTTACGTCCCCCCTTTGCGATTGTCGATCCGTTTCCGGTAGCGGCGGCTACGCCGGGAGTCGTTTCTTCGTGCGGTACTACTACGTAGACGACGGCATTCTTGTCGAGGTTCAGTGGTGGCCGGGCGGTCGTCGCTGTATGCGGGCTGTGCAGTCGTTGGCGTTGGACCACATTCGCTTGTTGGGCGTACGTAGCGCGTCCGACCCTCCTCTGTTGTCCGCCAGCTAGATCACTAACTGGGACACGCGGCTCGAAGTGCTGGGCTGGTTGGTGGACACAGAGGCGCTTACATTGACGGCCCCGCCTCATAAGCGCCTCAAGCTGCGATTGTTTTTAGCGGAGTGGCTCCCGACTCGCAATTATGCTTCAGCGAAGCAGGTGTCGCAGCTGGCGGGTTTCCTCATTCACATCTCTTTTGACGCTCGTCCCGGGTGTTTCTTCGTGCATCGGTTGTTGGCTTTGGTTGGGATGCCGCGCATCGCTGCCAGTGATCACTTTGCTGGCCGAATCGCCAATCCGGGGCGGCGTGTTGCCCTTGGGCCCGAGTTCCATGTGAATCTCGAGTTTTGGCTGGTTTGTCGACGAAGGTGTTGACGCGCTCGGCCGGGTGCTGTCGGCCCCGATGTATCATTTGCTTAAGCGCCCGGCACAACGTACGTTGTTCTCGGACGCGTCAAAAGCCGGCGTCGAGGGAAATTGTCTCGAAACCGGTATTTACTGGCGCTATGATCTCACAGCCAAGAAACAGTCACGGTTTTTCGGCTCGAGTAAGTCCGTCCGCAGCGTGGACGACTTATCTATCAACGTGCTTGAACGTTTGGGCATGGTTGTGTCGGCATTTGTTCTCGTGTCTTCGTTTGCCAATCGACCGTCAGCGACGGGAGATTGTGCTTTCTTGCGAGGAGACAACGAGGCCGCCGTGCATTGGGTGCGGCGGTGTCGGGGGGGGCTGGGACCGCGTTCCGGTGCCCTCATGCGTCTAGTCGGCATTCTCGAAGTGTCATCCGGATGGCATTTCCAGGCAACGCATGTGCGTGGTATCCAAAACGCTGCCGCCGGCGGTATCTCTCGCTGGGATCGCGGCTCCGTTCTTGATAATTTGCGCGCCGTTCGTCCCAATATCCCGTGGCAGGTTCTGGAACTGGGAACCATCGGCATTTCTCTATGTACTTCGGTGTTGGCCTCGGACTCATTCGACACGCCGTTGCGGCCTCGCCTGAACGAGCTTATTTAGGGCAATGTCGAGCATGGATAGACTTTCGGGTGCGTTCTGGTGTTCCGCCTTTCTTGATCGCGGCATTGACGATATGACCAATGTGTGGCATTTGTTTGAATACGTAGCGTACGCGTTTCCTATCAAGAAGCTGCGGTCGGCGACCATCGAAAGCCATCTGTCGGCCATCAAGTTTTTTCATCGCATTTTGCGCGGTTTCAAGCTCGACACCACTCACCTCGTCATCGCGAGCACCCTCAAAGGTGCGGCGCGCTCGCATACCGAAGTGGGTGTATCAGGCGGCCTTGCGTCGGCTCGTGTCGGGGACTATGTTGCATGCTGGCGAAACTTTGATTCCTGCTTGGCGTAGCGGGGGGCGCGTGTTGTGGCTTGTGTTGTGTGCGTCGTTTTGTTTTTTGACCCACGCGTCCGAAATGTTCGCGGAAACCCGGTCGCGTATCCACGAAACGTTTTGTTCACGGCGGGCAGACGTGGCTTTCTTTCGCGATCGGGTACAGCTGGGGGCGGCGCAATGGTCGAGAGCCGACCGCGTCGAGGTTCGATTTCGTGGGTCTAAGGGCGACCAGTTGCGCAAAGGGGCGGTTTTTTCGCGCGTTCGGGCGAGTTCTCCGAGGCCCGTGGGGGGCGGTTGCGGTGCTGTCGATCTTATGCTCGAGTTGATGCCTTGTTGCTTGTTTTTACCGTCGTCGGCTCCCATGGTGGCGTATGGCAGTGGTGGTGGCAGATGGTCCATGTGGACGAAGCAACAAGCGACGGTGTAGCCCTGCGATAAGTGATTGCGTTGGCGGGCGTACGGGCGGATGGGTACGCCCTGCACTCATTTAGGATTGGGGGCGCAACGCATTTATCATCAGGGGGTGCCTCCCCGGAGACGTTGCAACGGGAGGGCCGGTGGACGTCTGATTTCTATAAGGCGTACGTTCGTAGCCACGGGAAGGATGCCAGCCGGGTGGCAAATGCAATGGCCCAGGAGGAGATGACATAATGTGTAACGGGATCCAGCCGGGGCAGGGCACAGATTGGGGCAAGTTAACCCCATTCCAAAACTGGAGGGGTAGAAGTCGACGTAACTACCTCAGCTAGTACGCAACCTTGTCATTTGTGCCAGGCGGATAGAAAGGAGAAGTTGGATCTTGACGTGCGCATCCTTGGGGTACAGCAAAGGGGGTAGTGGAGGGACGCAATGCGTCCGTAAGCTGAGCCAATTACCATTGTTGGAGGCTGGCGTCGAAAGCTCGACATTGCCAGTTGGGATGGAACTTGAGCCAAGGTTACGGACGATAACGTTGGGCTGCTATTAGAGCAGCCCCGGGGGGCTGCCCCTCTCTCCGCCCCCCGTGCTCCGAGCGGGAGGTGCGCAATAATATGATACAACCTCGAAAGCAAAATTCAAATTCCCACCTACGCAATATTTTGTGTTTTTCTTTTAGGGAAGATCCACTGTTAGTTGTCAGAACCAAGAATTGGTGAGAGCTTGGACACCAAGACTGTCTGCTGCCGCGCTGGTGAGGTGCCCCATCATCATCGCCGCCCTTGCCGGAACATGGACAGCAGTGACCGTGACGATGCCGTCACTTGTGCGGGGGCAGGAGACCCTTTTCAGCAGCCGCCGGCAAGCGTTGGGGTTACCGTGGTTCAGCGGCGCACGTCTGAACAGCACAGGAACAAGGGCTCGCATCGCACACGGATGGTACACGTCCGACGCAGGTGGTGTTGGGGCGTAGACGCGAACTGGAACGAAACGACCAGCGACTGACCCTCCTTGTCCTGCTGGAGATGGGCTGCCTGGAGAACTCGGCGTTGACGCTGGTTATGGTCCTTCTGGCACGAGTAGCTGTGGGGAATCGCCGCCCCCCACCGATGTTGATTGGATCTCAAGGTGTGATTTTTTCACAAAAAAACACAACGCTCTCAACGCCAAGTCGTATTCTTTCTCATTGTAGGTGCCGTATCTCTGTCAGTTACATTTTCAAAACGGTCCTTACATTTCCGTCACGGTTGGCACTCACTACTGCAGCAGCAGTAGTAGAAAAACAGTATGACAGCCGTACACGCCTCGCGTGCTCTTCGTCGGCGCTGCCTCCGTCATCCACTCTGGACAAAGCCAATCGCTCTTTTCGCTTTAGGTGGAGCCGTCGCAGGACCATGGCCAGACGCGCCCGGGCGGGGACGTCTCCTATTATACCTGGCGCCAACTCCATGCAGGAGGACGCAGTCGTAGATGTCTGCGGGGCTAACGACACTGCAGCTAGTAGCAGCGGCAGCCACGTCGTCTAGCGCACGCCGTGGGACGTGTGGGACGTGCGTGCGATGCTTGGTGTATACGTGCACGGGACTGTCAACAAGTAATTTCTTGCTTACCCAAGTTCTATATCCAAGGCGGATGCGGTAAAATTGCGATATTGAGTTTTAGACAGCGGGCAAAAAAATCGCGGTAAAGAAAATATCAGCGTACTCCGAGTTTTAGATAACTCTGGTGATGTCAGCGCCCCCCCCCCACCCCTCCTCAAATTACAACCACACCACCACCTTTCACACCCACATTTACGTCAACAGTATTGTGAGCGCTCTCTAGACACTCTCCCGCACAGCGCAAAATCCCCGAAAACCAAGAGTGGCGTACGGTAGGGGCGTCCAGACCCAGACCCCCAGACAGTGGGCGACCCCGAGTCGGCTTGCCCCGACCGCGCGGTTTGCTAGGGGTTCATCGCCACCCGTATAAGGAACGACGGGAAGACTCATTTTGGACACTGCGACCATCAGATCTACAAGGACGCGAGCACCTGCCAGGTGTCGTGTTCAATTTTTTAAAAAGGCCGAGGACAGCCGCACCTCTGCCTGGTGTGTGGCGATGACGTCGGAGGCACGCTTTCGCTTGGCAGACAGCAGTGCAGGGAAGAAGACGGTTCCCAAGGTAAGCTCAGCACCATGCACTCACGGTCATACGCTGTGTACCTTTTCGTAGTCATATTTTGTGTACTGCACCACAATCATGTGTCTATTTTTCATGTGCTATGCTTTGTAGTAATAGTAGTAGTCGTATTTCGTGTGCTGCTCTACCACAGTAATGAGTATGTATTGTTTATATGCGTATTTCGACCGCTGACATGACCATCTCAATCTTGCATGTTTTGCTTTGCCCTGCTCAGTCTGGGAAATGCGTGGACCTCCTGTGTCGGCAAACGCGGGACCACGTCCGAAAATTTCTCCAACCTTACTCCTGCGACAGAAGAAAACGTAGGGGTGAGCGCATGAGCACAAGACGTTGTTGTTGTCGTGGAAGGGTGTGTCCCGCCATTACTGCTGTATGTAGGATGTCCGGCCGTAATTCTTAGATAGGCGCGTATCGATTGTTTGTTTGTTGCTGTACACGGCGGTGTCGTCATCGTCGTTGGAGGTTTCGTTGTGCCGAATTATTTGGTCACATCTTTTCTTTTTACATGAGCGTGTTAGTCCAAGCACGACTGCTTCCTGCCATCTCTCTGGCTTTCTTGGCATTTCAATCGACGCCCCCGCCTTTGATGTTTCGTTTTTGCTCCCAAGGCGAGACGCGTGCACCATATTCCCAGGCGAGTGTTGCGCTGGTGTAAGGGCATCGTAATACTTGCTTGCTCGTGTTGCCTTACCTCCGTGTGTTTGGTATGATGTACGCACGTGCATGAATCTGTTTTTCTCAACTTTTTACACCCGCACGTGACAGAAAATTAAAAATTGGATGTATTTGTCTTCGTTGCACGCGTTGGACGTTTTCATTTTTGAACTAGCGGGCGCTAGCGGGAAAAACTTTAGATGCAGTTCTACATGCGAGGATCAAATTTAGATGCGAAGATCTACGCTAGTAATCTGATCTTCGCATACTCCATAATTTTTCGCTGTCGTCATGGGAAATATGTTTGGCGATATTATTTCTCTCTTCAACCGGGATCTCCGACGCCAAAAATAGTAACAATCCACTACTACTCTAGACTAGTCTATAGATTAGGTCTATCGTCTAGGCGTCCATTAGTCTTTTGTATGGCGTCTGATTTTTGGAAAGTGGTTTTATTTCGAATTGGTAGGTCTTGTTTTGCCGTTGTTTGCCCCATGTTTTTGAAATCTGGCACGTACACTACAGTTGTCGCCGGCGACGTCAGGTCACCACCGCCTCTGCTGCTGTGTCTGCTGCTGTGCTGCTGCTGCGGTGTGCCTGTGGTGGTTTCGACAGTTAGTGGTGGTGGTGCTGCTGTCGCGTTTGTGTGATGACGAAGCTCTGTCTTGCACACGACAAGCGCGGTATGCTGTCGTAGATGTATTTGTGATTATTCGCTGAGGGTGATTGGTGACGTGTACAGCAGATTGATGGGTATCATACCAGGTACAGTGTGGGCAGGGGTGACATGTGATATTTGGTACGAGGTAGTAACCGGGGGGAAGAAGGGAGGACACCTGTGACCACGGCTTGTCCAGAAGCTGGAAAGTAGAAAAAAGTAACCGATTTCAAGTCAAATAATTCCATTTCTGAGAGGTTGGCAGAGCTGTTATTTCTGGACTCAGAAATCACCAGATAGATCCGCTGATTTCTGGCCTCGCGATTTTTCTAACCCCAGAAATAACGATGATTGCTGGTCCCATAGGTCTAGTCTGCCATGGATGTCTTTTTTTTTTTTGGCGTCGGAGAGAAATAATCGCTGAAAATATTTCCCCACAATAGTCTTTTTGTACAAGAGATTTTTTTCCTGCACACGGCGGCCTATTTCACACCAACCGAACTTCCTTCTTGAACTCAAAACTCCACGTCCCACTATTAATACAACTTTCCATCAACGACCTGCCCCTCTTTTATGTTTTAGATTCACCATTTTTTTTGTTTTGCTACGTCCTCCCCCCCTCCCCGCCTCAAATTAGGCCAGCCCTTCCAGTATCAATCGTCCACGAACCTTCCCCATCACCTGTGTATCCACCCTTTTTGTTCGTACAATGCATGGTTGTTGCAGAAGCTCTGCCTGACGATAGCCTGCCCTAGGCGGAGGTCCCCGGTGCAACCGTCATCCCAGGTGTCGGTATTGTCCAGGGTGTCGGTATTGTATCGACAATACCGACACCCTGGGATGACGGTTGCACCGGGGACCTCCGCCTTGGGCAGGGTTTACATACAACTTTCACGACGAGGACAACACTACCGAAACCCTGGAAGACGGTTGCACCGGGGACCTCCGACTAGGGCAGGGTTTACATACAACTTTCACGACGAGGACAACACTACCGAAACCCTGGAAGACGGTTGCACCGGGGACCTCCGACTAGGGCAGGATATCGTCAGGCAGTGTGTGACAACCCGTTCCTCCACGACCACCAGTGTGCTAAAAAACAGTGGAGGGAAGAGGTGGATGCTGTTCGGGTAGCGTATCCAGTACTTGACGCAGCAAGGGTACACTTAATTTATATTGCAAAAAACACAATATGCGAATAGTTTCCACGCACACAGATTGAGCTGCCCCACCCGCCCCACCCCCGCCCCAATCCCCCCCCCTATGATAAACTGGTGATTTTTTTTAATATATTCCCCCCCCCCCCCTCCAACGCCCCCTCTTTTCCAACCACCCGCACGATCGCCTAGACCTAGCACCACGCGTAAAACAAGCTGCTACATATCTTTGATCTCACAGCCGAAGTGTATTTGAATATTATTTGTGACCTAAACCTCCTAACCCCCCCCCTCTTGCTCTCCCTTACTCAAACGCCCCACCAAATATCGAAATCCGCCACATTAATAAACACTTCACGCACAGGATATCACCTCATTATCTTTCGAGGGCCATCCATGCCGCTGTGTCCCCCCCCCCCCCCCCCGCCTCGAACGCCCCCTTCTTCCCAATCACCCGCACCATCGCCTAGACCTAGCACCACACGTGTAACAAACCCCTCACCTAGAGCCCTTCCTTTCCCCCCCCCTCCCCCCCCGCCCCCCCCCCTCGCCCCCCCCCGCCCCCCCTCCCCACCTCCCCCCCCCCCCCCCCACCAACCCATCCCAACCCCACCCCCTCGAACACTCCACCCTCTCTTTACTCACTGATTGTACGACTTACCCCAGGATATACATGATAAACTGATGCATTACGTCGAAAACCGTCACATTTATCCCCTCAAAATAATGTATAGTTTCCACGCACATATTAAGCTGCCCCCCCCCCCCCCCCCCCCCCCGCCCCAACCCCCCCCCCCTTCAATAATAGACTGGTGCCAAAATCGTCAGATTTATCCCCTTGAAAAGATTTATAGCTTACATGCACAAATTGCCCCCCCTTTCCTTCCCCCCCCCTCCAAACCCGCTCGCTTTTGATCAAAAACAGGCCCCCACGTCCTTCAAAACTCCGCCCCCCCCCCCCTCACCGGTTATTCGACTTACAAGATTCACTTGATAAAAGGGTACATTTCCCTTCACAACTGTCAGATTTTGTCCCCCTCAGAAACGGGTTTTATAGTTTCCGCGCACAGACTGACTAACATCACCCTGTTGACCCTGATAGCTACACTGTAGTTGTAAGGGGAGTCGCCGACCTATATCCTTAATGAGGACACACACCTCGTAATGCGCGCGATCGGAGTATCACACACAGCTTGCAAAGATGAGTTTCGACGAAATCTTCGATCTCACAGCTGGAGTGTATTTTCTTTTTTATAATATATATAGACTATATATACTTCGAAGTATCTTTTTTTTCTTCCCAAAACCATAAGATTTATCAATCAGATTTATCCCCTCAAAGGAATAGCTTCCACGCACAAACTGCCCGCCCGTCCGCCCCTCCTCCCCGCCCTCCCTCCCCCCCTCCCCCGCCCCCCCCTTCAACCCCGCCCCTTCTGATCAAAACCAGCCTTGAAAACTCCGCCCCCCCCCCCCTCACCGGTTATTCGACTTACAGAATCCGCTTGATGAACAGATGCATTTCCTTCCACAGCCGTCAGATTTTGTTTCCCTCAGAAACGGGTTCTATAGTTTCCGCGCACAGACTGACTAACATCACCCTGTTGACCCTGATAGCTACACTGTAGTTGTAAGGGGAGTCGCCGACCTATATCCTTAATGAGGACACACAACCCGCAAAAATACGCGGGATCGGAGTATCACACACAGCTTGAAAAGATGAGTTTCGACAAAATCTTCGATCTTACAGCTAGCTGGAGTGTATTTTCATTTTTTATTTATGCGAACATCATGTACGAGTGGTGAGATATATGCACCAGTATGGGCCTGGCCCATCTTAGGTCTACTCCCGATTTCACTTTTCAAATGTTTCTGGCGGAGGCATGGATTGCGTCAGCTGTGATATATGGGTGTTGTCTACCACTTTTGGTTTGTTTTGTTTTTTCTTGGGGCATTCCTCAGCTCCAGAGTAACTAGAACCACGGACTTGATTACGCGAGTTAATGTGAGAGCAACAACAACAAGAACAACAACAACAACAACAACAACGCTGTACATGGCTGTTGCTTCTTACCTACCCACCCGCCCCCGTTGCAGACCACGGCTCTACTCCACGAGAAAGCTCTCACCCGCGACATCGGAACAACCCAGTCTAAAGAGACCGAGAAGCCGTCGGCAGACATCACCCCCGACATGATCGACTTCTGAACCAAAGAATTCACAAGTGAGACGAGCGTTGACATTTAGACTAGTGAGCAAGGCAGATGTTTTAAGCTTTCAAAACTATTAGTCTAGACTATACATTCTGAGGCCACTCTCGCAGTTTATTGCGACGATCTGTGAGCAAGACATTTTAAGCGTTCAAACCTATTAGACTAGACTATATATCCTGAAGCCACTCTCGCAGTTTACTGCGACGAAGCACTTTTCAATACATTTCAACCTCACATTGTTGAGCCTTTCAGCTTCCGTTTCTATTCTTCCGGTTGAATGTCGGGACCGACGAGCGCTCGGAATGGGCATGTAGTCCCCACTCGCGCAACAGTTCGGTCCTTGACCCGCATAACTGAACATAGAACAAAACGAGCACGAGTGCAAAGGACGAACCGATCTTTCATCTTGAATTCTCGACGTGTACCACGCCTTCGTTCCGTCAACGGATAATCGACTAGCAGTAGTAACCCACAAGATTCTGTGCGTGACCATTTTTCGAGGATGCGCTCACGCTCCAGCAGGTGTCAGCCTGCAGCAGTATCGAAAGGTATTATTAGTCTAATTACTTCAATTGCCCTATTAATGGTTGAAGCCGCGAAGATTCGTCGTAGTGACCCTCGCTGCAACCGGCTTCTCCATTTGAAATGTGCAAACGTTACTGCAGAGGTTCATACGCGAGACTCCAAAGAGATAGGAAGAAAACGTGGTTTTTCATCAGGGCTGTATTTAGGGTACGTTATAACGGCGGGGGATGTGTCACGAAAATTTACCCGCACAATACCGGACACCCGCACTATATAAACCGGACACTATTTTATATAGAGGGTTCTACATTGTGTTAAACGATTTCACCCGCACAATATCGGACACCCGCACTCTATGACCCGCACTATATAGGGCCACCTACTGTACATTGTTGTCCGGAGGTGTAGATTAGCGCATCAATTTTGGGAACAGCAATTTCTTGACCAATGATAGGTCCATCGTTGACGCGTCTTGTCTGTTGATACTCAACGAAGGCGGGATATGAATGCTGGGACGTTTTGAGGTTGAGGATAATGATAATAACCCGTGTCTACGGCGGATTTGTACTTGTGTGCCCACTAAACTTTGGTTTGATTATTTCAATATTTAGATTTTTGGCCGTGTCAATATACTCGGAATCGTAGATGATGTAAAGTCTTGCGTTGTGGCAAGTCTTACTGCTGTGGTCCGGTTGTGTTGCGATTTATCGGCCCCCCCGATTTATGGGATCCCTTCGGCAATAATATCCGAAACCAGCTGAAATGTATCATCCCCGCCAAAAATATCTGATCCCCTCCGAAAAAATCTGATCCACCCCTCAAATATCTGGTTCCCCCCCCTGAAATATCCGACCCCCCCCTCAAATATATGACCCCCTCCTGAAATATATGAGCCCACCCTGAGATATATGACCCCCCCCTCCGCCTCAAACGGCCGGATGACAACCTACGAACAAGGACGGGTGCATTATTGCCCCCCTGTATTCTATCAAAGAGCGGGGTGATATATTATAAAAAATGAAAATTATGTGTTTTAGTGGGTTGGAAATCGCAACACCCTCCGCGCACCCCAATACACTGTATCAGGGGTGGCATTGCGTCTAATACGCGCGGCGGGGATTTAGATATTGCAGCCGGTGATATACTCTATCAGGTGTGATATATCCGCTCATTGTATCACGGGGGGGGTGATATATCTCACGGGGTGGCCAGATATATCGTAACAGGCGGTAACCTGTATGAGGGGTTATATAGTCCCACTGTATCTGGGGGGGAAGACATATTTCAGGGGGGATCAGATCTTTCAGCAGGTAGGTGATATACTCTATCGGGGGGTGATATAGGCCCCCGTGATCAACTGTATCTCAG